>QANZ01032609.1:0-24348 GCA_003254925.1 Chamaecrista fasciculata
TTCTAATATTTCGTTTTAGAGTTTTACTTATTAGAATACTTTTTTTTCATAAATTTCTTTAAAAACTTATGTTACTAAAATTTCGCACTTTATATAGTAAAATCCTATTATAACGTTATTTTTCTTTAAGCACATGTATATGATGTTTGCTCAGACACAAAAAAAAGTCAACAAAATTTCTTAAAATAAGTAATTAGCAGGTGGTTGGCTGACTATTTCACTCTTTAACATACAAGAGTTTTGATTGAGTTGTATTACCTCAATCAAATTATCAATCACCGATTCCATTCACCTTACTATATAATTTGTGTACCCCAGAGATTTTTTCTTTCCTTTTTCTTTTATATCCATCCTCCAATACATGTCTTACCAAAAGGAGGCCTCAGTGATTCATCTATTGCTATTTCACAAACCGGCACAGCATCATTAGTCACACACACAATACAAGCCTTTTTAAGCCACATACATATATGATATAAAATCAATCCCTGGTTGGACCGAAAGAAAGAAAAAAATTTTTGCATCCCCCCCGGTGACCCACTTCCTTCCTTTTTTTTATTTCATTTGGTCCTGTATTCGTCGTTTTGTTGCACGCACGATTTTCATTTATAATAGGCTGATGAAATTTGATTTGAGATTTGAGATTTGAGGCTGAAAGAAATTAAATATCAGTGCGTTGTTGTTGTTGATTGATGAATGATCATCGGCGATGGGTGGATCATTGCAAGAGAGGCTTAAATCGTTCTACAAGAACCGATGGTTCGTGTTTGTGGCTGCAATGTGGTTGCAGTCATGTGCAGGTATCGGATATCTCTATGGTAGTATTTCGCCTGTGATTAAAAGCGCTTTGCACTATAATCAGAGACAGCTTTCTAGATTGGGTGTGGCCAAAGACCTTGGTGATTGCGTAGGTTTCGTTACGGGAGTCTTATGTGAGATTTTGCCTCTATGGGCAGCTTTACTCGTTGGTGCTTCCTTGAATTTCATCGGTTATGGCTGGGTTTGGCTTATCGTCACTGGTCGAACCCCTGCTTTACCTCTTTGGGCTGTGAGTTTTCTCTTCCTTTATGATTTCTGTCCTTAATCGCATTCTTCGCCCGTTACTTTCAATCATATGTTTGTCTCGTTATCGGATTTTTTTTGTTCTGTAAATTAATTAATCACGAGATTATAACGGCTCCTGGAATTTCTTGCTCTGAAACGAGCTGATTTAGTGGATTCGGTTTTGTCGATTTGACTTACTTTGCATTTTAGGTTGTAATTGATTGCGTCTTGTTTTTGTTTGTCTGTCTCTTCCGATTTCTTTCTTTCTTTCTTCCCTCGGATTCTCCAGGTGAATAATGAAAGTATGAAACCCTGTTTTCACTTTTCACTTCATTCCTTTGTTCCTGGTTTCAGGACGATCAAGGATGGTGATAGGGGCAGCTAACAACAACAGAGTTATTAGCTGTATTCAATAATTGAATATTTCCGGAACAACACTCTATGAACTTTATAAAGGGATTTGATTCCCCCGATGAAACAGTTATTTCTTCCACAAGAAAAGGAACGACTTCGTAATTAAGAGGACGCTTTACTGGTCTCTTATCTTTTAGACGAATATTCTTTCAATTTTTGCTTTCCAGAAAATTTGTCGTTTTCCTTCTTTCTTTCTTTCTTTTCCCTCTTCCTTATTTTCTCTTGTCTCCTTGCCTGACATTGATGCCATTTGTGTTGCCATTTGCATTTATTAAAGACAAGTTGCGCAATTACACTTACCATTTACGGAAGTCTTATACTTCCATACTCTCCCTGCACATGGTTGTCTAATGTCAAGGTCACTATTGCAAGGAATTGTAATGTCGTGCTCTGTTCTATTAGATTGTCTCCTATGTTACCATTGACCTTATCATGGGCTAAACATAAAAAAGGCGTGCTCATAAATGCCACTTTTTCACCAAACCGATGCTTTTATAAATTTGTAGGAACGGGCACACCCAGTAATAACTTAAAAAATGAAGGGTTGGAAGCATTACGGATGGTCAAAACTAAGTTTGATTATTATTTGTCTTAACTTGCAATTAATGTAATCATAAGAATGATCAGCGATCTACCTTGTAGTTGTATGCCAAAACTAGTCTGAATTTCAATTGTTACATACATGACAAATTCCTTGGCCAATGTGATTGATGATGGTGAGTATATGCAGATGTGCGTTCTTATATTTGTGGGAACAAACGGTGAGACCTACTTCAACACAGTTTCTCTGGTGTCCTGCGTCCAAAATTTCCCAAAAAGTCGAGGTCCCGTGGTTGGAATTCTAAAAGGATTTGCGGGGCTGAGCGGTGCAATCTTGACTCAAATATATGCATTGGTCCATTCACCTGATCAAGCATCATTACTCTTCATGGTTGCTGTTGGTCCATCACTAGTAGGAATAGGTCTGATGTTTATTGTTAGACCTGTAAAGGGTCACAAACAAGTTCGATCATCAGATGGCAAAAGCTTCACATTTGTCTACAGCGTGTGCCTCTTGTTGGCTGCTTATTTGATGGGTGTCATGCTCGTCCAAGACCTTGTACCTTTGAGTCATAACATTATCATGGCTTTTACTGCAGTATTATTCATCCTCCTCTTCATCCCCATTGTCATTCCCATTTCAATGACCTTCTTCCCTGAGCAAAAAGCTCCGGAAGAAGAAGCACTACTCATTCCTCAGCAACCACCACCCCTAGTGCGAGACAACTCTACACTAAGTACAGATGAATTGATATTAAGTGAGGTGGAAGATGAGAAGCCTGAGGGTGTGGACTCACTGCCTTCATCAGAAAGGAGGAAACGCATAGCTCAATTGCAAGCAAAACTAGTCCGAGCAGCCGCGGTCGGTGCTGTAAGGGTCAAGAGGAGAAGAGGACCACACAGAGGGGAGGACTTTACATTGACACAAGCATTGATCAAAGCAGATTTCTGGCTTCTTTTCTCGTCCCTTCTCTTGGGTTCTGGATCAGGCTTGACTGTTATAGACAACCTTGGTCAGATTAGCCAGTCTCTAGGATATGAAAGAGCACATGTATTTGTGTCCGTCATCAGTATCTGGAACTTCCTTGGCCGTGTTGGAGGCGGTTACATCTCAGAAATTGTAGTGAGGTAAGTAAAAGAACTAGCCATAGCTGAAATATCTCCCTTAACTATCACTCTTCACTTCAAAGTTTGTAATAGAAATGAATTAAAGAGGAAACTTATTTTTTTTATCTCTGAATTTATCCCAAAACCTAGAGACCTAGTACCTGTATATGGGAATCACACTTTTTGATCTCTAATGTTTTTTTAAAAAAGTTGATTTAACAGAGACCATATAGTGTATTTTTAATATTTAGGGACTGAAACATAGTGTTGGGACAAATTTAATGACTAAAAAGTAGACTTGCTTATAATTTAACCATGTTTTGAGATCCCTCTGTGTGATTGATTGATTGATCAGGGACTATGCGTATCCAAGACCAGTTGCATTGGCTGTGTTTCAACTGGTAATGGTGGCTGGACATGTGTTCATAGCTATGGGGTGGCCTGGAGCAATGTATGTGAGCACCCTACTCGTTGGGCTTGGTTATGGGGCACACTGGGCCATTGTTCCAGCCGCAGCCTCTGAGTTGTTTGGTCTAAAAAATTTCGGAGCTTTGTACAATTTCCTCACTCTGGCAAATCCTTCAGGAACTCTTGTTTTCTCTAGTCTCATTGCCAGCAGGATCTATGACTATGAAGCAGAGAAACAAGCACAACAGCGATATCCTTATCAGCAGAACGTAGTAGGGTCATCACTTTTGTCACATGTGGTTATTAATGATGCTGAAGCTTTAAAGTGTGAAGGTTCCATATGCTTTTTCCTCACTTGTATTATCATGGCAGCTTTCTGCATTCTTGCCGCAATCTTAAGCATGATTCTGGTTATCAGAACGAAGGTTGTTTACAATAATTTATATGGGAAACAGTCTACTAGCACTCGCAGGGTTCGGTGATCACTAGTCAGCGTGTTTAATTGGATTCTTTATATATTGGCGTTTGTACTGTTTAAAGTGTATTGTATGTTGCTCTTCATCATGGAGACAGATTGAAAGTGCTAGAGGAAAAAACCAAACGGGAAAGAGGAACAGAAAGATGTCTAGTTGCTACACATAGTTACCCATAGATAAATATATAATTTTTTTCAATAATCATGTCTTGTTTTTGGTGTATTTATTCATATTCTTTAAGTTTAGCTTCCTTGTGGAAACCAAGTTTGGTCTTTAGCTGATGATTGCTATTGACGGTTATGTAAGTTAATAGATATTTTTCATAGTAATAGAGCGGGTCATGTGTTGCGGCCATGTGGGTCGTGGTCTTTTCCAGCATTTTTGTGTTAGTAACTGATGGTTTATCTTATATTATATGGCTCCATCCCTTTCTGGTAGTCCACATTTTAAAACTATAGTACAAAATTAATAATAAGAGAAAAATTATTATTTAATCCCTTCTTTTTTACTGAGTTAACGATTTAGTCCCTCATTTATTTTATATACATATTTGCGTGCCCGTTAGGACATGCAAAACCTTTAGTACTTTGTATATGTTATCAAACTGAGAGGCAACTAAAAAAAATACATGGATTTGGCCAAAAAGTACGTTATGCGCATTAGTATTACGCAGCTGTGTATCGTGTCACAAGAAGACATGTTAATATTGATAGATGGAGAGATGACGGAGAAAGGAAACATCAAAATGACAAAATGTTTCAGGTTTGATAGAAAAATTACAATCTTAGGGTCTGTTTGGCAGCCCCAATATTCCAGTCCAATCCTAATCCAATCTCATCTCATTCTAGGATTGGATGAACAGTACTGGATTTGGTTTTTCCATCTCATCTCATTTCATCTCATCTCATCTCATCCAAATCATCATCCCATCCAATTTTCTCTTACATTTACTCATCTACCCCTATTCATATACCTATATTTACCTACACTTCAATAAAAANCCCTATTTAACATCATTCTCAATAAAATCACCCAAACACCAATACATCATCTCATCTCATCCAATTAAATTATAATCTCATCCCATCTATTTGGATTGGATTGGATTGGATTGGATTAGGATTGGGGTTCTCCCAAACAGGCCCTTAGAAATCTTGGGAGAAGCAGATAAGAACACATAATGACACTATATAAATGACATAGAATATACATGAAATTTTCCCGAGCCGAAAAGAAGTGAGTTGGAGCCTTTTTCTTACCAAGGAAGTAGTAGTGTAATATATTTGGGCTTTGGCATTATTATAAAAACTTAAGCTGGGAAGGCTTTCTGGGCCATATTTTGGGCCAGCTTTAATTGAAAATTTCCTTCTATTTGAGTCTTTGTGATTTTGGCTGGCATAAATGATTCAGTTACAAAAGAAAAAGAAATGAAGGAGGCCCAAAGTATTCACAGTTTCTCAAATCAAAATTAAACCGGTTCGATTCGATCAGATCAAAACCCTTGAAAGCCCCTAACTAGTTAAACACTTAAACGTTGATTTGAATTTGAGTGCGTGCTGAAGTAAAGACAATTCCTGAAATCAGACATGGCGATGGATGTGGAGAAGAAACTAGAGTCAGAATTTCCATACTGGAAAGCCGTTAGTCGCAGGTTCGGTCCGGAATCTTCGTTCTTTGCTTCTGGCAACGTCGAACGGGAACTTCTTGCGAAACAGGTTTCTTTTCTCCTTTCACTCTGCTTGTGTCTGTTTTGGAACTCCATCTTCCAAAATGTTATTCACTGAACTCGTCCCTTTTCTTGTCTGGATTGACAGCTACGATTTTAAGAAATTTCGTTTTGTGTTTTTTTTCCCCTCGTTAACGCACTGTTTGATTTGTAGCTACTTTTCTCATGTGCCGGTCTTTCTATGTTTGGTGCATGATGTATTCAGTTTTTTTTTGTTCTGTTTCATTTTATTAGTTGTTGTACTGAAAATTGAAGTGGAAACTTAGATTTTTCTTTTCCCTCTAGGTTGCCTTGGAGTTTACAGCCGAAGAGAAGCAACAGCTTCAGAATTTGGTACAAGAGGAAGGCAGGTAATTTTGGTTATCTTGCTGGTTCTTCTGTACAGTGTGACAAAAAATGCTTTTAGTTTTCCTAAGTATAATGAGCATTAAGGTATCAAGGCTTCTATCTATATGCATAGATGGCTATAAAAACTGATACTTTATGAGGCCAAAATCGAAGAAAAGAAAATCGATTCTCTTATCCCCCACCCCCAGAGTGAAGAGTGTTAATCAAACGCGATGCTTCATGCCTTACTCTTTTGGTTGAAGTTATCGAAATTGAGGTTTTGAGGTCAATGATGTATGGTGGTTGGTGGGATTTTGTCTGTTACTTTTAATACTCCAATTGTGGTGGTATATGTTTGATAGTCGGTGACAAAAGAGAAAAATTTTATTGTATTATTGTGCTCTTTCACATACACATTGCATAAGGAAGCTTATTTGTATCATTGTCAAGACCTTCCTTTGTTAAAGTATATGCTTGTCAAATCAAATGGTGTCTACATGTCTGGTGATAATCTCTGTTCAGGGAAGTCTTCTGTCCCATTGTTGGTTGTGGAGCACGCCTGAGTTCTTTGGAGGACTTTGAAAGTCATTATATTGCACGGCATACTGCCTCTTGTTCAGTGTGTTCTAGAGTCTACCCGACATCTCGCCTGCTTAGCTTACATTTGTCTGAAGTGCATGATTCGTTCTTTCAGGCAAAGGCTGCTCGTGGCTATGATGTGGTATGCATGTCAAATCTTCTTTCCTATTGATAACATGATATGTTTCCATTTTGTATTTTCTTTATTGTAAACTTTTGCTCTTAATTGAAAAATTGAAACCCAATTGTAGCTGAAATTGGAGATATCATAGCTTGTCTCTCCTTTTCCCCTTGGTTAAAAAGGGTCGTCATTCCTTTTTCATAGCCTTTAGCTTAATTAATTATCATTTTTGCATCCACATGCTTTTTCTTTAAGAGGCTGAGGACTGACTAATTATTATGATCACTTTTCTCTAACAGTATGAATGCTTAGTGGAAGGCTGTGGTTTGAAGTTTAAAAGCTACAAGAGTAGGCTACAGCATCTGGTTGACAAACATAAGTTCCCCGCTTCATTTGAGTTTTTTAAGAAGGCTCGGCCATCAAAGAAACAGAGGCAGAAGAGCCAGCGAAAACAAACTACACACCAGGAAAATGCTTCAACGAGGATGGAATTGGATAGTGCAACCATTGATGGCCTTGTATCAGGAGTTTCTAAGTTGAGTACTTCTGACTCCAGTCCGTCGTCTATTAGCTTTGGTCGCCGGAACACTCGTGGTCTGACATTTGTCCCACGAGCTGTTCAGCGTGAAAGTGGGTCAAACTCTGCATTTCCTCCTAAAACAAAGCAATAATAATCTAGCTTCCAGATCAATCAGCATGCTCTACCATGTGGCTGTTTTCCGTAGCTAATGTTAAAGCTTATTTACATCAGATATGAGTTTTCAAAGATATGAGAAGCAGAATCAGTGTGAAGGAAATAATGGCATGCATCGGTTTAGATCTCCTAGATATCGTGCTGTGAGATCAATATTTCCCATGATGAGATTTTGGGGCTTGGGTTCAGCCCTGATTAGTATGGTATTGTTCTGTTTAACATCTCATCTCTGTGCAGAGAGTAGCCATTTTGTTACGAGTGCGGCGGATTCTATCAACACTGTTACAGATTGTAATATGTCCATGAGGTGTTATTTTGTAATGAATATCAAGCTCGTAAATTATACCTGCTTACTGACTCCTGTTCACAGAATTTTTGATTTACTTAATTTGAATATTCTATATGTAGTTTATAACTTAGATGTGAGCTATTTTTCGTGATATTCTAAAGTGCATTGGATAGTAAGCGCATGGTGAGCTATTTTTCGTGACAAAATTAAACAGCGTAGGCTATTAAATGATCAAATTGTTAATTTACAATTGTGTGAATTTAATTCATACTTTTTTTTTTTCTGATAGTTATCCACTTGTAGAATTGTAGTTCACTTAATTGGTCCAAAAAAAAAAAAAGAGTTGTAGTTCACTTCTTAAAGCATAAGATGCACTTCCCTGAGATACATGATAGGATGGAGTGTGAAAAACATGTTATCTCAGAGCGTGATGGAAATTTCATTAATCAGAAAGCGAAAGAACCGCTGTAAAATTTGTTACTTTGATGATATCTAAATACACAGTGAAAGACTTAAACAGATACACAGGCAATCAAAGACGTTGGAAAACTAACAAATCGGATTAATTATTGCAGCATCATCTGCAGAAGCCAGCACTAGCTGGGATTGAACTATTGCTCCTTCTTCTCTAGCTTTCTTGCGTTCGCGCCTCATCCTGAAGTACTCTCTCTTCCTTGCTCTATAGCTGTTGGGGTTCTCAGGCTGTACTTCTCGTGGGTAAACGCTCACCTGCAATCGTACATGTTTTCATAACTTGTTAGCCTCTTCTCTACTACTATAATACACAGACTTGATTTCAAAGTGTTAACCTTTTTCCTGTCAGGCCCAAATTTCTCAAACTTTACAACTCCATCAATTAAGGAAAAGATGGTATAGTCTTTGCCGAGCCCCACATTCTTTCCTGCATGAAACTAAAGTGTTGCAAAGAAAGATCATCAGAAGAATTTATAAATTAGCCTAGAGTAAGACACTACAAACAGTGTTAGGTACGTCTGAAAAATTGGTGTGTGGCAGGCTGGTAGCTACTCAAACAAAGCCGATACATAGACACAGTTTAGGCTGCAGCTTTAACACAAATGTCACTTTCTCAATACCAACAGTGTGGGAGAGGATCTGCTGAATTATATATTGGGTAAATTATGGTGAAGTATTGAGTTTTTGATTTCAAATCGAGTACAATGCAGCATTTTGTGAACTTCAAAACCCAAAAACTTTTAAATATAAAACGCACTACTTCACCATACTTTACATACTCCATAATTTAGCCGATCCATTCCCCAACAATGTTCTGAGTCTTTCATACAAACTGACATGAACAAGTTTTTTAGTATCCTAACCATTAAAGTTCAAAGAATTACACTAAAATTAACTAGCAAGAAGACCATTTACATTTTCTTTCTTTCGGGGAGGGGGCATTACCATTCATTTTCTACTAGCCTATACATGGGATATTAGACATCCTTGTTCTCATCCCCATGCCAAACTACTGTCAAATTTTCATTCTGAGGAAGCAGTATGTTTAAAACTTAAAATAGAAATCTTTTAGCAGCTGTTAGTGTTAATAATTCAGTGTCATCAATTTTCCAATTTTGATTGAATATACAATCTACAGGTGACATAGGCACCAAAGATCTGCAACTAAAATCTGTGCTGTAATGTAATTGAACAAAAAGCAAAAAGTTGAAGCTCTGATCAGTGATCACGAAAACTACATAAACAGTTTCCAACTATACAGCAAATCTAGACCAGGGAGTTAACAGACAGTTTTTCACAAACAGTAGTTTCTGGTTTTCAGGGAGTTAACGAAACTCGAAATGAAAGAAATACGAAAAACTAGAGATTGCTCAAATCTTAGTACCTTGGTTCCGCGCTGCCGAACAATGATTGAACCAGCCTTCGCGGCTTGGTCACCGAAAATCTTGACCCCGAGCCTTTGTCCTTTGGAATCACGGCCATTCTTGGTGCTTCCAGCTCCTTTCTTGTGCGCATTCTGAATTGTTAGCGGGAGTCTCTTGGGGAAGGAGACCAATGGCTGCGAAACCACATTGATGCGCCCGCAATCACCTCTGAAGAAGGACGAAGACGAGCTTGAAGCCAAGGAAAGGCCTTTGAATGCTCCTACTAAGTTGAAACTCATAGACGCTGCCGCCATGAAGACAATTCTTTATCTTCTGAGAAATTGAAAATCAAATTAAGACAATAACCGAGTTGAATTAGAAAACAGACCACAGCATGAAAAATGTTAAACAGCAAAAATCAGGAATTTTGTTAGCAACTATTAGGGTTTCGTTGTGGTGGAGTCGAAGCAGAAGATAGAGGTGAGAGCAAAGAGACCTTATCTTACAAATGCGAGGCGCCAAAGCCACGCATGGAGGCATGTCCACGTCAGCATGCGGACCCCGCTTTTCTTCTGGACCTTATTCATCTCTAGCCACCGTTGTTACTTCATTATGCTACTGCTGCACAATACTTCTAAGTTCTAACAATATTTTACTTTTTAAAAATTAGGTAAATTACACTTTGCTACCATATTCTATGAACCAATTTCATTTTGGTACATTATTTTTTCAAACGTGACATTTTGGTACTCTATTATTTGCACTGTTAACACTTAGTACCCATATTTATGGACCGATTTTACTTTGGTATCATGTTTTTTCACGATTTCGATTTGTTATCCTATTCTATCTTTGTTAAGGTATCAAAGTGTAAACGGTGCAAAGAACAAAGTACCAAATGTCACTTTTGAAAGAATATGATACCAAAATGTCAAGGTGCAAAAAACAAAATACCAAAGTATCACTTTCGAAAGAATAAGTTACTAAAATGAAATCGGTCTATAGAAGAGGGTACTAAAGTGTAATTTATCCTTAAAAATATGTAATATATAATTTAATTTTTTATTATCACGACAAAATTAATTTTTATGGTGCTGTTAATTACTCCCTCCGGTTCTGAATATCTGGTGTTTTAGAAAATCATTTTTGTTCCAAAATATCTGATGTTTTATAAATTCAAGAGAGCATTAATTATTTTTTTACCATTCTACCCCTATTAAATATAGTAGAGTCATAAATGTATAAACATTTTCCAAGTAATTTAATAGGGATAGTTTAGTCATTTTACTTCATTTTTCTCTCCATTCTATGTTGGCTAATCATTTCCTTAATCTGTGTGTAGAAACCTTAAACACCAGATATATAGAACCGGAGGGAGTACTGATTAACTAAGCTTCGTGAACCTATAGGCTATCTTATTAGGCTAGACCATAATGACAAGAGTAACATATTCAAGCCACAATGACATTTCTTCTTTCTTGTTTAGTTGAAACTCTTTGAAAGATATTAAACTGCAGTCTTATTTATTTGTCTTTCCCCAGTTATGTACTTGGAATGATGAGTGCAATTTTATTTCCAGTAAGCAGTAAGAAAATTCTTTGTACAATGAATTTTTCCATCTAAATTTAAAGGGCATAGTGTTTGGTTACTCAAATATATCATTGTCCCGAGATCTCTATAATATTTTTTTTGGCCAAAGTGCAAATTTGGTCCCATATCTTTTGCTTAGTTCCCAATTTGGTCTTATATATTTTTCTGTTGCATTTTTGGTCCCATATTTTTAGGCCAGGTCCCAATTTAGTCTCATTTTTTTTTGTTGCAGATTTAGTCTCATATCTTTTAATTCATTACAGAATTAGTCTTATATCTTTGGGTTAGGTGCAGAAGTGGTTTCATATCTCTAGAAAAGGATCAATTAATGATTGATCATTTTGTAAAGATATAAGACCAATTCTGCAACCTAACCAAAAGATATGAGACAAAAAATGATATGGGATCTCTTGCAAAGATATGAGACCAAAAGTGCAACAAAAAAGATACAGGATCAAATTGGAAACTTAGCACAAGATATGCGGCCAAATTTGCACTTTGACCTATTTTTTATGAAAAAAAAAATTCAAGCACAATTCTCGAGCAAATAAATTTAAGGGTAAATTACGCTTTGGTACACTGTGGTTTGATCCTATTTCACTTTGGTACCCTGTGGTTTGAAACTTGACACTTTGGTACCCTGTGGTATTCTCCATTAACACTTTGGTACCCTTTGGGGTTATTTTGTAATTTTAACCATAACAAAGTTTGCAAAAATTACATATTGACCCCAAAAAATTTTCAAAAATTACAAATAGGTCCCTGGATACATATTATCTAGGGACTAAAATGAAAACTTTTAAAAAAAATTGGGGTCAATATGTAATTTTAGTAAAATTTTTTGTGGTTAAAATTACAAAATAAACCCAAAGGGTACCAAAGTGTTAATGGAGAATACCACAGGGTACCAAAATGTCAAGTTTCAAACCACAGGGTACCAAAGTGAAATAGGGTCAAACCACAGGGTACCAAAGTGTAATTTACCCTAAATTTAAATCTAAAGACTAATTATTAACTCGAGTTCCCTTTAAAGTTTCCCTAAATTGAATGTAGATGATGCATATTGTATTGGGACAATTGTTTAATTGCTTCAGCATCTCTTGAAGAGTAGATTTACACTGTAATGGATATGTAGTCACGCTACGGCTAGTTTTAACAGTCAGCTGAGTTCACAAAATATAGAAGCTACACAAATGATAATAGATGAACTGGAATTAGAAATTTTTTTCCAAAATTTTTTAGTTAGAATGTACTTTGGCTTCACCAGAAACAAGAGAAAAAAAAGGAGGTTATTTCCCTTAAGTGTAACTAGTACTGGCTTCTCCAACTCTGGAATCCCAAGTGAAACTAGCTTTTGCTAGCTCCCTTAACAACTTCATCTCATTTCTTTGCTCAGCTTTTTGTCCTTTTAGCCTCTTACCTTCCACTTCTCTATGAACACCGATAGCTGTTTCTGAAGTTGCTGGATCTCTTGTTTCAATAACATTGGGGCTTGGTGTACCAGGACTTAGCACAGGGACAACAGTAGCAGTCATGGCACTAGTTGGATTCATGTATCCTCTTCTATTTCTTCTTTCAAATTCTGTTTCTGAACGTAGAGGATTAACTGGTAGTAGTTCTGTATTCGGTTGAGAGGATGCCGGTATGGCGGTATACCAATGTTTTTCAGGAAGAAAGGGCAGGATTAGTCCCTTGGCTGCAAACTTCAATCCATGCCTGAAAGAATTCTTGTGAGGATGTGAGAGTCTTGATAAGGATCTTATCATAACATACCATTGGTTGATAAGCTGAGCAATGAAGGTAGACAAGAGAAGAGCTAACATAACCCATCCCCAAGTTCTTGATTCATCGGGATTCGAGCTTTTCTGAATGGTAATTATGCCAAACACACATGCCTCACACAAGACAGAAACACACTCCACCATTTGCATGCTCCAACTGATGTATGGTTTGAAGGTGAATAAATAAATGAATTGTGTTAGTGTTATTATCAATGCCAAGAGGCTTTTTACACTTGAAGGGTAAGCAACAGATATGATTCCCAAACTAACTCTTGTTAATAGATCAAGGATGATATAGGATGATCTTGCACAGCCCAAAACCCGCTTGGACATGGGAATTTTGATTTCTTTATTGCTACCATCTGAGCTGACTGCCTTCATTTTCCCGATCCCGGTTTGGTCACTTTTAGCCCACTTCTTGTAGGTGTTTGGATCATTTTGATCAACAAAGACAACCACTGGAGACCCCTTATAACTTTCAAAGAGAATTCCGTATCGAGGGAGGAAAGATGAAGGCAATCCTTCCCTATAAAACCACTTTCCATTTGTAGACCTTCCAGTAATGAAAAACCAGAACTTCATGTACCATGTTTCTTCATTGGCTATTTGCCTGACCTCTTTGTATTGTGCGAAACTTCCAGAAAATATTGCTATAATAAGAAAAATGGATACTGATAAGATGAATGCTGCAGGAATTGCTAAAAACAATGCCCCAGTTATAATTCCTCTTGTTGTGCCACCTGCATATAAATGTAGTCTGACAACATCAGTATACGAAATCCGGAAAATACAGGACAGTGTAATAGGTTGTTTCTCACCTTTTATAACAAATGTTGAAGACTGAGAAATACATGGTAGCATGAGAATCAGAAGAAAGAGTTCAAATCTAGGAACTGACAGGCTGCCTTGAGGTGATTTTCCTGTTCTCCACTTTAAGAAGAATACCATGAAAACATGAATTAAAAGTAAACTGCCTCCTCCCAGACCAAGCCAGAACAAGTTCATCTCCAAGTCCCGCCACCTATTTGGAAAACAACCTCATAATGTTCATTTATGAAGCTCAAATATAGGTTCTGTGTGAGTGTTTGTGTCTATAATCTAATATTTAAATGTAAACTTTATTATGAAGCTACCCATTATGTTTCTCCAATTTCTTGATGACATTGCTTGCAGACATTGGTTCTCCTCTCTACAAGACAAATGGACTAACTGTAAGATTAGATATATTTATGATTAGGTTTTTATAAAATAAAATGATATTGCACACTCACCAAGAAATAACTGAAATACTCGCTTGAACTGAGAGGTAGACCATAAAATGTACTTTTTATACTTATGTTATGCAGATGGTGAAGCCAGCCAAATTTGGGGTTGATTTCAATTGGAAATGAAGGTTCATGTTTATTGTAAGAACAGCTTGTTAAGTCAGTTTCTTGGTGATACCTTCTACTAGAAAGGTAATCTTCTGCCACAAAAGTATTGATGTCCAAGGTTGAAGTGGAAAAATCTTCCCAGGGAAGCTTGTGATAAGGTATGAGCCAATGGAGACCTCTTATCGTCTCAGAGTATTCAATCGGTTGGTTAACCAAAAACCAGCTTGAGAGAGCAAAGACCTGTAGGTGTCCTAGCATTCCCTGTAAAAAGTCTCAAGTTTTTAAAGTAGCCCAATAAACCAGATTTTAGACATGATGCATCTCTTAGATCTCTGATAAATACATAATTGTTACGTAATGCCTCTAATATACTTACATGCAGATTCATTGATGGGCTGGAAGCAGCGTATCTTGTATCCCCTGAAGCAAGTGTGCTTATTGCTTCTAGATTTGCATAAGACAGTGAAAATATAGCAGCTACTAGTGATGTTGCTATTGTCCCAGCACTCACAAATGAGTATAGTGCGATTGATATTGCAGGAGCCGAATCTTAAGATACATATAAAAAACAATCACATATACTCATTCATTGCCACTTAAGTTGTAAGTATAGATTTATGACATCCCAAGTTCTTCTATTATAGCAATATGATACAAGCGTATTCATATTTCAATTTTTGATTGCTTTAAATAATGAATATTTATCTCTGAAAACCAAGAAAATGAAGGTTGGGTAAACAGAAAAAAGGAAATCTGAGGCAACCATATGCAAAATGAAGAGAGTTATTCATACAATGCTTTACTTCAAGTTGGTTAGATGCCATATTTTCATTTCCTGAAATATCAGTTACCTTCCCTGCAGGAATGGTAACTGACACTGCTGTTTGAATATCTGCAACGACAGTCAATGAGTACAGAGCTCTAGATAGTTCCTTTAACCTACATGGAAGAAAGTTAAGAATGATGGCATCAATAATTAAGGAGCAATATTATTATTTTTTCCTTTAAAAAATGAGGTATGGTGTAGTAATATCATAAACTTGTATTTTGTAGTATACTCAATTGCTTAATACACCTGCCTTATTAGTTTTCCTCCCATTACTTCAACCATAGAGTCCTCAAAGCCAAAAACTGGTTCTGTGAATTCAGCAATTATGTTAATGTTGGATTCCTTTGTTACACTAGGTGAGCTTGTCCTTAGTACCACACCGGGTTTTGCAGAATCTGTTACGAAGTATAGGAATTAAGTTAAAGTTCTGCTAAGACAAAAATAACTTTATGACTATTCTGGTGAGCAAATTATGGCATACCATAGAGGAATGTAATAGGAACAACAGGTGACACAGCAGTGCCTGACATGCCAAATATTGAAGTAGTTTGTAATTCAACCTTGATGATCTCAGTTCCTAAGATATTCTTGAGCTGCAAAAAGGAAAATAAAGCCTATTAATAAACAGGAATAAAATAGTAAGAAACTGGCAAAAGGGTTTCAGATCATTATTCTACTTACTTTAAAAGCAAACCGACGGGTCAAATTATGTCTACCATGGATAGGAATTAAGTCACCGGAATTAACACGTAATGCATTTAGAATCTGCTCGGTTGAATTTCTTATGGGAATGCTGAAGTCCAGGAAAATTATCAAGTCATCTGTTTTGCTAGTTGCAATGACTGTTCTTGGCTCTTTGTTAATGATCAACTCATACGACGAAACAGAAGTCCAGAAATCCACCATAATTGGTCTTCTATCTAAGCCATCATAAGGTACTATGTTAAAGCCATAACAATACTAGTTAATTACAAAGTTAAAATAGTATATTGGGAACCAAAACCTCACCAAAGTGAATGATCAATGAAGAACTATTGGTTCTCATGAAGCTGTTTCCAGCTTGATCTGCACAAACATTATCTGCTACTTGGATTACTACACGCCCATATGTGACTTTTGAGGAGGGAATTACTTCAAGACTATACTTAATGCCCTGACGTATGATTTGCAGAGAAGATGCAAGTACATGGGCTGGACCACTGACCAGTACCTTTCAAGAGAATCATCATTTTAATATTGTCTACTTTTTGAGAAAGGAAAAACATACTTTTGGATCCTTGAATTTGTCCCAACAATACGATTTAGTCCCAAGATTATCAAATTACACAATTGGGGCCCCTAATTCTGCACAAACGTCAATTATTTAGTCCCCCAAATGTTATCCGTCATCTGACCAGGTGATGGATTATATAGTTGAAGGTAGTGTATTATTTAGGGACCGAGTCGTGTGTATTATCCAAGGACTAATCATCGACTCAGTACAAATTCAAGGACCAAAAAGTAGTTTTCTCTTTTGAGAAATTATGACAGATACTTCCAACAAAATTCTGGTCAAAAGAATCCAACTTACATCACAGTTTGATGAGTTCAAACAAGTAAAACCACCCAGTCCAATGCATGGTTTGCTGAATGTAATATCGACTGTTATCCTCTTGGCATTTGTGTATATCCGTTCACTGGCAATAGTTGCAGTTGGGGGTATTCTGTCTATTGTGAAACCATCAGAAAGTTAAGGTAATAATGTGGTAAAAAACTCACATTAGAGAAAATGACATTTTCTTTTCTATTTTCTCATTCACACAAGAGAGAAAGAGTGGCCCACCTATAAGCCATGTGTAAGTTGATGAGTTTCTTTCTCCTTTGTTCGTAGCAACATTGAGAAGAAAGCTATGGTGCTCGTTTATAGTTAAGTTTCTCAACACAATGCCATTAGCCCCACAAGGAAGAATCTTGCCATCAACCTGGTTAAAAAACTCAAAATGTCACAATTTTATTAACTGCAATTGGAACTAAATAATATTAGAGTAAATATATAAATTGGCCCCTGTAAAATACACAAATTAACAATTCAAACCCTGAGAGTCTAATTTATATTCTTAAATCCCTGAAAGTTGTGAAACCAATACATTTTAGTCTTTTTGTCTTTACAAGTTAGTTCTTAAAAAAAATGACTTAGGGGACTAAGTTATATTATCTCCACGACTTTCAAGGACTAAACTGTGTAATCTATACTTTTAGTGACAATTTGGATATTACTCTTAATGTTATATGCACTGCAAAACCATATCAGAACTTGGTTGAACACTACAATGGAGGGATTCCCAGAAAACCATATCACAAATAAATGATAAAGAGAAACCACATACCTCACAAGAAAATGAACAAGCATTTCTCTCACAAGCATTGGTACCATCCAAACTCTTAACTAAATACTGAAAAACGGCATTAGAGGATCTTGACTGAGGTGGAGGAGTACGAGTAAAATAAACCAGAAGTGTTGATTCTGATGGACCAAGGTCTGACATTAAAATTACCACCATCAATGCAAAAATATAAGGAAGTTGAAGAAATTTTTTGAGGTTGGCCATGTTAGGAGCTACCATGTACTATCTCACATTATTGAAGAAGCTGAAGGAAGTGGAGAAGTTGAAATATGAGGTTGCTGGAAAGAAAAAAAGAAACACAAAGCCGTTTGTTGGCACTGCTATTAAATGTTCAACGTTCACCAATAAAAGCTCAACACAACAACCACAACTATTGCTGTCAGCCTCATAACTGCGTCTTTCAGGAAGTTCACATTCACATACCTCATTAAACTTTATATTCTGCCAACTCAACCCTTAATTTTTCTTCCCGTTGTGAAAATAAAAATAAGGCCTGACTGAAGTCATTTGAACTTTTGGAGAAAATGCAAATAGGCCCCTCTAACTATAATCTAGGTGCAACAAGCCCTCTTAACTATCAAACCTAGCAATTAGCTCCTTTCAATTATGGTTTAGTTGTAAATAACCTCCAAATTCCCTCCATCAACTATGGTCTAGTTGCAAATAACCCTTGAAACTCCACAATCTTTTAAATTTTAGAATATTTGAATTAATTTTTTCTGGACTTTTTAGTAGAAAAGAAATATTTTAAACACAATAAAATATGTATACTCAGAAATAGAATGTGAAAACTTTGTGTAAAATTATAGTTCAATACAAGATGGTAAAAGTTTAAGGGAGCATTTGATAAATTTTATATTTCAAGCGGGCTACTTACAACTAGACCAAAGTTGAAGAAGGGCATTTGTTGGGTTAGATAGTTTAAAGATTTTTTCTTTGGCCCAAAGTTTAAGGAGTTATTTGCAACTAAATCATTGTTCAAGAGGACTATTTGCAAATAAACCATAATTGAAGAGGGTTATTTGCATTTTTCCCTAAACTTTTCAGTAAGAACAGTTTTTACTTTTTATAACTTAATACTACAGTATTGAACTATTTACTATATATTTTTTTTATAAAAAAAAAAGGGTTTTTTCTCCACGCTATTTTTAAACCCAATCTTCATATTCAAATTATTTTTACTGGGTCGCCTTTCATTGTTATCTAGTTGGTTGTTCTGCTTCCTTTCTGAAAGGCAAAAACAGATAATGATATTTGAAAGTTGAAACTTAAAAGTCTGCTCAATGTTAAAAATGTCCTGAGCAACAGAGCTTGAACATCTCAGAAAACAATGAGATAAAACAAATACCTGACATCTTATTTTGCGTAAAGCAAATAATAAAAAATGAAGGTAAAAAACAAAAAGAAAGCAGAGATAACTTGCCTCTTTTTGTCCTTCAACTACTACATCATGTTACCTGAGGCTGAGATTGTCCAAATCTTGAGAAGAGACAATTATGACTTCCAAATCGGTTGTAATGTTTACTTTTCAAATAAGACATTTACAACTTACACTTACTAATGGTAATGGATGGAACCATTTCAAAGATAAGATTTTTAAACCAAGAGGGAGAAAAGGAAGCAGTGCAATAATCACACCTTGTATAAATGTAGGTGACCAACCTTATCGTCTATCCAATAGATCTCAGCTTCAAAAAAAAAAAAAAAAAAACTCTGACATGCGATTCATGGTTCCAACCATAAAGGACTGTCCAATATAGTAACTCATTGGAGAGAACGGACATGGTCCCAAATATGCTAACTTCAAAGGCACAGATATCAGGAATAGTCAGGACCACCATTCCCATTCTTTCATTCATGAGCATATTTATATTTCTCTTCTCCCTCCATGCTTTGGTCATTAACTGAAAATTATCAAATCAGCAGTGAATTAGCTTACACTTTTTGGCTACAAAACCACTTCAATCACCACCCACAAACTTGTTAATTCCTCTGAGCCAGCATTGAATTTCCATCTTTCAATATGGTATATGTAAGGACAATGACATGAGTTCTTTCTTTCAGAAAATAAATAGTCTAGTGAGCACCCATTATTTGTAAATTCTGTTTCTTGACATTTTTAAGACCATTGAGACACAAGTGAAGTAGAAGACTACAATGCCACCATAAAGAGCAAACATGTAAGAGCACATCCTGTTCAATTTGTGCCATGTGATATATATGAAAATCAATTGGCAAACTATCACCACTAGGTCATGTCATATTTAAATTTTACTATTATTTTCCTTCAATAATTAAAGCATCTCAGATGAAAACATTTTAAGTAAAAAAAGTAACGTTCAAATGAAGAGAAAAATCACCTTCCTTTTTCCAATCATTCAAAGCCATATATACTCTAAAATTAAGAAGGGAGCTAGGTCATGTGAATCAGTGTCATTATTTAAACAATCTAGGCTAAAGTTCATTTTTGATCCCATAACTTTGGCAAAGGTTTCAATTTGGTCCCATAA
This sequence comes from Chamaecrista fasciculata, assembly GCA_003254925.1. Classification (NCBI taxonomy): domain Eukaryota; kingdom Viridiplantae; phylum Streptophyta; class Magnoliopsida; order Fabales; family Fabaceae; genus Chamaecrista; species Chamaecrista fasciculata. The sequence goes on from QANZ01032609.1 coordinate 20,031, forward strand.
CTTTTTTTGTTGCAATTTGGTCTCATAACTTTGGCAAAGGTCTCAATTTGGTCCCATAACTTTTTTTGTTGCAATTTTGGTCCCATAACTTCTGAAAATGTCCCACCGTTGGTCCCAAGCTGATTTTCATTCATCTCATAACTTCACGCATATTTGCCACGTCATCATCTAACTCAGTATGTCATATCATTTTTAACGACAGATAATGGATCGAAATTAGTTTAGGACCAACGGCGAGATGTTTTCAAAAGTTAAGGGACCAAAATTGCAACAAAAATTATGGGACCAAATTGAGACCTTTGCCAAAGTTATGGGACCAAAATTGCAACAAAAAAAATTATGGGACCAAATTAAAACTTTTGCCAAAGTTATGGGACCAAAAGTGCACTTTAACCAACAATCTATTAGCAGCATCAAACAGATTAACGTACGCTATAGGATCGCAATGGCCAAGGATAACATTTACTCGTTTACCACAAAGACATTGATGTCATTTCCTTTTCCGAATACTTTGCCCTTATTCTTTTAGATTGTGGAAGCTGTATACTTTTTCAAGCTGTTTCTTTTTTAATAAATTTTTATGGATACTATTTCAAGCTGGTAATGTTGTTTATCTTGTAAGAAACGGGAAACCATATGGAAACCCATGCTTTGCACAAATGAAAAATCGTGTGCAAGTCAAGAATGAATAGGTAAAAGCAGTTTTTCGCCCGTTCTAAAATATTTTTATACAATTTTATTCTTTACTCTAATTTGCTTGAGTAATTTAACTACAAACTCTATGTGAATAATAAACAGACATATTTGATAATGAACATAAACTTTAGAGATATACTTGATAATATACTCAAATTTTAATAACCATTTGACAAGTCTTATAAGTATAAATTATTTGAAGAACTTACAATAATGGATAGATATATAAATATGACATGTTCTGACTTGTCCACATTATTATTACATTGTTCCTTTAGCCTATTTACGCAGTAGATTATGCAGAAGTCAGCAATACCCAAACAAACTCCGTGAGCCGCGGGATTATGGGCTGTGAAACCAGCTAGCTCACAACATTATTAGTGGTAAGCTTTGAAATGTCCGTATGCAAAAATACGTACATGTATACCAACCACCCAATCTATTTCCAAAACAAGCACATCATGATTCGGTAGGTACTAAATAAATATTAAATACCATCAGATGCAAATCATGCAGGCACCAAATGAGACAGATATTTCAACTTAAACTTTTTCCTTTCTTTTTCCTCCGGCCAAATAAAATCGCTAAACTTAATATCTGATAGCAATGAACATGCCAGTGCTTTTGGTTCTCGCAATATTTGGAAAGAACAAGAGAGAATGAATCCCGATCAGCTTTTATACAACAGCTGAATTATCGAATCGAATTTCAATGGAAAAACGATTTCCTACACTAGGAAAGTACTAGTATTAGATATTAATTTATATGTGGTGGCCCAAATGTGAATATCAAGAATCAGAACAGGTGCCGTAAGTCATGTATAGTCGACAAAGATCAATCAAATGCTTCACTTATCGAAGAGATGGAGGTGGTGGTGGTGGGTGAGACTTCGCCAATCCCACCCATGCAACAATGCCAACAGCCAGAATTATCCATCCAAATATGTCGTACTTCAGATCACTGCTCTTCTTTTTCTTCTGGGTCTGGAAAAACAGCCCAAATAGATTAGGGGAAGAAAATGCAACGAAACCCAACTATGATGTACATCTTATCTTATTTAATTAATTTCTAACAAAGATTCTTTTGATTGCCACTGAAAGCTAGACATGTTCACCACCACAGCACGCTAAGGATAAGCCAGAATGCAGTAATTATGCACAAGTCATTATATGCTTAAGTGTCAGAAATAAATAACAGTCCATGAACCTACCAAACCAAAAGGCAGAAGGATCATTTATCTCAGCAGATGCCCAGCCACACGACTTAAAATATATACATGAACACACAAACACATATTCCAATTTCTAAGGGGAGAATTAAGTGGGCAATTTTTTTATACGGGAGGATTTTGATCAAATCTATCTAAAAAATCACCTTAATTCATTTGCACAACATAACTAATATGAAAAAATATAAAACAAATGGACCAGTTGTAATGCCCTTTTAATTAAAACACACATGACCCAAGAGAACGGAATTCTAATAATCTAGTACCTGATTATACACAAATAAACATGTTCAAAAAGATGCATGCTTAAAAATAATCAAAGTTCAACAGAGGGCACGGCGAAATCCAGGTAACAGGCACCTTTAGCGTATGCCAAACGCATACCAAAAAGTCAAGACAAGGAGTTATAGTTCCATGTCCAAAGTATTAACCGCCAATTTTTTTTTTTCAAAAGATAGAAAGAAATGGCCCAAACCAGAAAGACAGACAACTGAAAATTGAAGTCTTACCTTCGTACTCGATGAAGTAGAAGGCCCAGCTGCCGCTGCCGCCTGCTGAGCAAAAGCATGCTTATGGATTTCTGTATGCAGCTCCGGGGCCTTAAGCAAAAGGTGTTAGTAATTGAACTGGTTAGTATATATTATCCGATCATAAAAGACCTAGTTTGGGAAGAAAAAAACAAGGCATAAAATCTCGGTATAAAATTGTCTCAGCAAACCACTTTTGGTTATTTATATACGGTATACCTAGTTCTCCATATTCTCCTTCAAGACAGAGAAGTAGATGAAAAATCCAGTAAAAGAAATTGAACAAGATGGTGACATTCGTCTCTATATTACACAGAACCAGAGGTAATAATAGCTTCCAAATACAAGATAAACCCAAAATTCAATTACATTAGCTGGATAACATACCTTAGCAGCCACTTCCAGGGATTTGCGGTAAAGTTCATTAGAAGGATCCTGTAAAAATTATAAGTTCAGAACTACTACATTACAGATTACGTCCATAACTAAGATGCTTCCCCCATACTTATGAGACTAGCAATGTACAAATGTGGAGATGTACCTCATCGGCAGCTTGCTGAAAGAACTCAGATGCCTTATCAAAAGAAACTTTTGCCTCGTCCTGATCTGGATTTAAAAATGCATGCGAAGTATGAGCGTTTCCCAGGCACCAAAGTGTGTCATGCCTCTTGGGATTGATTGTCAATGCCTCCTCCAGCTTTGAAATAGAATCTGCAACAATCAATCCAGCATCTTAAATTGGGGTTTGATACATTAGATGGGCATCAATAGCTTCTAGACAGTATCAAATGGTCCAATTCAGCTGTCTTTATATTTTATGGAAGCGTTGCAATTGAATTAAAAAACAAAATAAAACAAAAACAAAGGCAACAAAACATAGTCTTTAAAATTGAGGGAGAAAAATAGTACCTTGGATCATCTTCTTTGAATCGGCAACACTCTGAAATTGAGACAACTCCAATAAAGCTCCGCCCCATCTTGTCAAGTTCTGCATAGATAAGTAAATAAGTTCCTCAAAATCCAAAGGACTCATCCATAGCATTCTCCATATTTCCCCCAAAATGGACACGGGCCAATATTACACTACACTATATCTTACTTAATCCATCAAACAAATTGAAAAACCATGGTTAAAAAATCAACATCGGAGAAAAAATTAGAAAAGAAAACGATGGTAGAAGAAGAAGAAGAAAAAAAAAGAAGAACTAACGTCGGCATCGAGAGGGTCCGTGGCGTAGGTAGCTTCGGCGGTCTTACGGGCATGTTCAAAGAACAAGAGGCGATCGAAGTCGGCTTGCTGCATTTCCATTGATTATATGATTTAGGGTTTAGGGTTTGAGTGTATGGGTAAAACGTAAAAAGGGATTTGAATCTGGAAAATGGGAAGAGTCGTAGTGTGCGATGCCACTTGCCAGCTTCACTCAAATTCAGTTCTTTCTTTGAGTTAAGAGGACGAATCCTATTATTCCCTAACTCGCTGACTCACCTTGACTCGCTCATGGGACTCGGCCGCCTGCGTTATTATCTAAAGAGTAAACTCCCAAATTGGTCCCTGGATTATTGGGTCGCTGACAGATTGGTCCCTAATTTATGGAAATTGACAAATAGGTCCCCGAATTTTACTAACGTTAGTCAAATTGGTCCCCGAAGCCGTTAACTGCTAACGTGCCACATCAGCAGGTGGAAAACTGAAAAAAAAAGGGTAAATTACAAAATAGGGTCCTGTGGTTTGGCCCCGTTTCAGATAGGGTACATGTGGTTTGAAAAGTTTCAAATTGGGGCCTGAGGTTTACGCCGTTTGCAAAATGGGGTCTAGGTGGTTTTGGCCGTTAAAAATAACGGTGAACCTGACTTTTTTTTTTTTTTT
>QANZ01032609.1:24356-79148 GCA_003254925.1 Chamaecrista fasciculata
TTTACAATTTAGGGTTTAAGGTTTTAGGATTTGGGGTTTGGGATTTTAGGGTTTGGGGTTTGGGATTTTAGGGTTTAGGGTTTGGGGTTTTAGAGTTTTGGGTTTGGGATTTGGGGTTCTAAGATTTGGGGTTTTAGAGTTTAAGGACTAAATTGAAATGTTTGGAAGAATTTTAGGACACTTTACAATTTTAGGATTTTAGGGTTTGAGGGTTTATGATTTTAGGGTTTAGGGTTTAGGATTTTAGGGTTTGGGGTTTAGGGTTTGGAATTTTAGGGTTTGGGGTTTTATAATTTAGGGTTTAAGGTTTTAGGATTTGGGGTTTGGGATTTTAGGGTTTGGGATTTGGGATTTTAGGGTTTAGGGTTTGGGGTTTTAGAGTTTTGGGTTTGGGGTTTTAGGGTTTGGGATTATAATCAAACTAAATAATCAACAATCATCCAAACACCACTACAAAAATAATCAACTTTGATTATAATCACACTACGATTATAATCACAACAAATTTAAAAAAAAACGCAAACGAACTGACCCTTAAACTCAAGTTGTATAATACAATGATCAAATCAATTAATTTAGTTTGGATGATGATCAAAATCTTCTAGAAATTGAATCATGAAAAATCAAATAGATTTGATTAACATTTAGAAATTTTGTCCAATTAATATAAATCAATTATTTTTTATTGATACGATATAAATTAAATCGTATTTATTTGTAATTATGGGTGACCATGAGAATGATTTAATAGAGATTTTATATGAATTACCAGTGTGCAAAAAATTGGACCGGACCGGGCGGTTCGATCAGTGAACCGGCGAACCGGAGCCCAGGCCGGTCCGGAGAGAATAAAATATCGGAATGCAAGCGAACCGGCGTACCGTGAACCGATTTCAACCAGTTCACATAAAAAAAAATTAAAAAAAAAACCTAAAAGCCTAAAATCGAACTCTGCATCCTTTTTTTCATAAACCCTAAAAGTCGAACTCTGCCTCCTTCAACGCCATTTTCTTCAATCTTCATCAATCTTCATCTTTCTCACCTTCTCATTTCCATTTTCTTCATCAATCTTCATCAGTTCATCGTTCTCATTTTCTTCATCAGTCTGCGTCTGTGGCCGTTCGTGGGTTCGCCGGTGGTGGTCTCGTCGTTCGTGGGTTCGGCGTCTGTGGCCGTTCGTGGGTTCCGCTTCCATCTTCATCTCTTCCCCGCCGTGACTCATCTTCATCTTCAGGTAAATCTCTTCCCCGCCGTGACTCACCGTGAATATTGTTGAGAGTTGAGACTGAGATTAGTAATTTCTTCCTTGCCGTGACTGAGATTTTTTTTTCCTTTGAGTAGCCGTGACTGAGAATTTGAGATTTTTTGGTTGTGAATAAATTTGAGATTATTGGGTTGATTTGGTGTGAATATGTGAGATTAGTAATTTGAAATTTTGAATTATTGGTGTGATTTGGTGTGAAATAGATTATTTGATTAGTCTAGAATGGATTATTGTTTGATTGGTTTGTATTCTAGAATCATTGATTATTTGGTACTTTGATTCATTGATTGGTCTAGATTACTATGTGATTGAGTGATTGTGAATTGAATTTAATATTTGACACTTATTATATGTGATGGACCTATGGTTATATTTAATTTTTACTTTATATTTAAATTATTGTAAGATATTAATGTGTATTTGATGAATATGTATATTTTTTAAAAAAAATTTAAGTAAACCGGCTCAACCGGTTGAACCAATAACCCAGCGGTTGAACCATTGAACCAGTGACCCGAGCCCTTCGCCGATTCAATGGCCGGTCCGGTATTTTGCACTATGTGAATTACACGTTGCCTTATAAGTTAAGTCAAGTTGAGGATGTAAGTGTGGGCTGATTTTCTGTTTTTGCATGGCTGTTGTCTTGTTGGGCTATTTGGGTTTCTTTTTTTGTTGTTTCGGCTTTGTTTCTTTAGGGCCTGTTTGGGAGCTTCTAAATCATAATCTCATCTCATTCAATCACCATCTCATCTTAGGATTGGATGAACGGTAATAGTTGAGTGTTTGTTGGAGCCTTCATCTCATCTCATCTCATCTCATCTCATTCACATAATCATCTCATCCACAACATTATTTCATTTTCTCTTACATTTACTAAACTATCCCTACTCATATACCTATAATTACCTATACTTTAATACAAATATAAAAAAACAATTAGGCAAAATAGTAATTTTACATACCCTCATTTATTACACTTATAATTTTCTCTCTCTATCTATTATTTCTTATCAATTTTTTTTTTCTTTTTCACTCACACACCTTTCTCTCTCACCCACACACCTCCCTCTCTCTCACTCTCCTACACACACTCTCTCTCACCCACACATATATATATAATTTATATTAATTTAATTAAACAAAAAATATTTTTGTTCATTTGTAATGTTGTTATTTTTTTAGTCCCAATATTCCTCTATTTTTTTAGAGTAAAATATACAATTGAATACCTAAATTATTTTTTAAGTTATAATCTTCTTCTATTCTCCTTACTGGATTTTTTTTTAAAAAGGAAAGTTTCCACGTGTCTGTTATTTATTTGGTTCGAATCATAGGTCGTCAGAAAATTGCAATATTGTTTTATTTTTTTTTGTCACAATATTCTTCTATTTGTTTGAGTAAAATATATAATTGAATCTAAATTTTTTTAAGGTACAATCTTCTTCTAGTTCCGTTATTTCATTTTTTTAAAAAAATAAAATTAAAAATTGAAAAAAGTAATTATATTCACTTTTGTTGGCAGTCTGGTCCTCAAACTATAGGATCATTTTATTTCGTTCAAAAAACTATTTCTGGTTAGATTTTTTACTCAAACTACGGGATGAGTTGCACTTTGGTCCGCGAAAATTGTTATATTTTCGAGTCCAAACTGCAACGTTCCTATATGTTTTTCACTATTGTACAATTCAATCCCTACTTTTTTAATATATTTTACGAAGTTTTGTCTAAAAATTCAAAAGAGTTAAAATAATTTTTTATCTTCCAATTTGTTGGCATTATTGTCAGGCTAGTCCTTAAACTATGAGATTAGTTTCGTTTCGGTAATAAAACTATTTCTGGGTTTGTTTTGTTTATCAGACTACGAGATTAGCTGCATCTTGGTCCGCTAGCAGTTGTTTGATTTTTTTTTTTGTGTACTTGAGTAGCAGAAATAGATCGGATCATTATTGATTGCGATTTTATATATGACTCGAGTTATAATTTACACATTTTAAGGACTGATTCATTAGATCATACAAAGTTATGGACCAAATTGTACATTTACAATAATTTTCATGTTATTTGCATTCTGGTCCCCAAGCTATTGTTTGTTATTTTTTGGTTATTGAATTTTAGAAATATACCCAATTATTGATAGTTGCAATTTTCTACGAGCCCCGAGTTATCATATACACATTTTACTATTTTATGGACCAATACAAATTTATGGACCAAATTGTATTCTTAAAATAATTTTAATATTATTTTCATTTTGGCCCATCATCTCATCCAATGAGATGGACCCAAAACCTTCAATAAAAAATATCTCATTCTCATGCTTTCCAAGATCATCTCATCACAATATCATTTCAGTCAAACCACAACCAAACACCTATCATCTCATCTCATTATCTCCATCTCATTTCATTATTTCTTACCATTTCTATCCTTATACAAATTAAAAAAAAATCCATAAATCTATTTCAACCAACCACAATCATTGCATACCCTTTTATATAATTTCACACCCTATTTAATATCATTTTCTCTCAAATCATCCGAACACCAATACATGATTTCATCACATCCCAATCAAACATCATATTACGTGATTTGAATAGTTACTATTTAACTCACGTGGACATCACGAGATTCTCTCCGTTGTGGTCTTCTTTGTTTTTATTGTTCTGACTTCTGAGGAAAAATGTTGTGTTGTGACAGATTGTTTAGGGTCCGTTTGGTTTGAGGGAAGGTATGTAAAGTAAAGACACGGATTCCAATATTTTTAGGTGTTTAGTATGACAATTTGAGCTATGTAAAGTGAATTACAATGTAAAGGCATTTACATTACATATACCATTTTTCTTTACTTCACATTTCTGATGACTGATGTAATCCAAGTTTACCTAGAGAATTATGGTAGAATTCCTAATTTGCCCTTCTTACTCCCATCCCATCTTCTTCCTCTTTGATGAAACGAGCCGGCGACGACGGACGATGGTGGGCGGCAGTGGAAGACAGCGGCTCCGGCCACCGTGGACGGTGGCTCCGACCACCGTGGACGGCGTCTCCGGCCACCGTTGGCGGTGGCTCTGGCCATCGTGGAAGGCGGCTCCGACCACCGTGGAAGGAGGCTCCGACCACCGTGGACGGTGGCGGACGGTGGTGGATGCGGCGGCGACTCCGGTGACCTTGTGGTGATTGTGAGAAGGGCATTTTTGTCATTTTCTTTCTATATCTATTTTATTTTCTCTCCCCTACCTTTTTATACCAAACGCTTTCAATCTTTATCTACTTTACATTACCTCAACTACTTTTCCTTTCCCTCAAAATCTTTCCCTTGTAAAATCCTTTCTTTTACTTACCTCAATTCATTACAAACGGACCCTTAGGGTCTGATTGGTTGCCCTGTTTCCTGTTTCCATTTTCATTGAAAACAGGAAATATGACTGAAAACGTGTTTTGTACAGTTTTTTTGGAAATGTTTTCTGGAAACATTTTCTGAAACAGGCTGAAAACAGGAAACGTCAAAAAGACGTTTCCAGTATTTCCAAAAACAAACTTATGATATTTTGCAACATTACACAAAAGTAAACTATTTAATCATGTTAATATCATCATTTAGTTATAATCAAACTTAAAAACATATAAAAATTAGTGTTATTCAAGTTAACATAATTTAAATATGAATGAAAACGATTTTTTAACTTTATAAAACAAACATATTTCTTAAATATTGAAAATTTTGAAATGAAAATGAAATTCTAGAAATGAAAACAGAAAATGAAAACAGGAAACATTTTCTTAAACCAATCAGGCCCTTAATTTTTTCTGTTTTCGATGTCGACAGATTGTGTTTATTTTAGCAATATTAAAATCCTAAATTAATGAGGCAGCTTTTCATAGNTGTTTTAAGTAAAATATACAATTGAATCCTTAAATTATTTTTTAAGTTACAATCCTTAAATTAAATATACTTCATGCACGACGAACCCTCGCCGATGAGTCCAGCCGACCGAGTTGTTGCCGTCCCACACGCCCACAGCCATGCTGCTTGCCTCCCTGCCGAACCCCGGCCCAAAATATGCGTTCTGGGTCGCCTCCAACTCCGTGTCATTGTCAAATCGCGAAGCTGGCGGCCCTTTAGTCGCATTAACTTCAGGGTTTCCCCACCCCTCAGCTGCATCCTACATGATTGGCTCTCGAGCCCGGATCAATCTCTCCCCCTCAGCCGCCGACCCACACAGGTCACCCATCGTCTCACCCAACACTCTGGCCGGCTCGTCCTTCGAGCCGTCTGATAACTCCAACCTCAACTCTTCCTCAGTGGACTCAGACATAACTAATGGGTTATAAATTACTAACTCCCAACACCCCCTATATGCACTCGTCGCTTCCTCACCCTGCGTCTGCACGCCCCTCACAGTATACGTCCACCCAGCTAACAACTCGGTCGCCCTTCGTATAGTTTCGTCTGACTCACGGAGCAGCACCTCTGTGTCTTCCGAGCTACTCTCCTGTGAGGGTAAACTACTAACGCTACTCAGTTCCTTGCCTTCCTCTAACTCCCTAAGGACCGCCATGGTCTCTAACACTCGCAAATTAAATCAATACACGAGAGGAAAGGAGGTACCTGTGCGCATGGTACGCATGTTGTTAGAGTTTGTACGTTGAAAAGCTTTGCGACGCGCACCTGAACAATCAGTAATCGCTCACTCTACAACATGCAACAAAGCAGGTGTCAATACATGACAAAACATAGCTCGCCACACCCAAAAACATTTCTAGACAAACCAGACCGCCTGGTCTGATCATTCATCCAGATGAGGTGACCGGCCCCAGCTGCCTACCCCCTCATCAAACCCAGGACTCTTTGAGTTCAAACCCAGCAACTCATGAACACTCATGACCACAACCCAGAAAACCATTTTCCTTCTTCAAAACCCCAACTCATTCCTACTAAGTCTCGCGACAAACTCACCCAAATCCCACCCATAACCACGATCAACAAGCATCACATTAACAAGCATATTTATCTCAAGCGACACCATCATCCTTCCCTTGACAATCGCTACAAGATTCCTCACACCCAAACCCACTGCCTCTCTCGACGAAACCCTAACGACATGCAAGAATCACGAATTACAATATTGCAAGTAAGAACACTTACACGATGGCGGAACCCTCATCTGTTGCGCGTGAGATCGTCTTCTTTAAATACCACTCGACAGTTGCAAGATTCCGGTGGCGTTTCTTCGTCGGTTTCCTTTTTTCTCTCTCTTCTCTCTCCAACTTGCAGGGTAACGCTCGAGCAAATGGGCAAACCGTTTCATTTCCTCCCTTAAATACCCTTCTTTGCGCGGCAAACGAGGCATCCCAAAGGTTTCTTGACTTTTCAAATTTTTTGCCTCCCGGGTAGCGACACGTGTCTATGACAAGACAGCGCTACCTACCACATGGTCGCCCGCCACGGCGGCCATTGACTTTCCTTGAGCGCTCATTGTGCGCCCGCCATTTAACCACTTTCTTTTGCGTGGGAGGCAAGTACTCCTGTATACTTTGGGCGTATGCCTAAAGCCCCCGCATGACCGAGGCATTGGTTCCATCATACACCCAAGCCCTGCGCTCCGCACGACAATACGATTCGTACGACGAACGCGTTCGTAGACTTCTTTAAGGAGGGACTTGTGATACATCACTATTTGGGCGTACGCCTAATGGCCGCTCGCTCCAGGCCTCTTCTCCCCTCCAAACCCTTCAAGGCACACTCGAGCCAGTCGAATGCCCCTCCGCACATTTAGGGGCGGTCGTGATCCATCCAGGATCGCGACGGTCGCCTCTAGATCGACACGTAGTCACCCACGACTGCCTTGCTCCGCAAACCTCGCTGGTGGAGATCGTGGGCCACAGACTTAGTCACACTCACGTTCTCCAGTCTTCTAGCGCCCGCCCAGTAAGATGACATGCAATCACCCATAATTGCCTTGTTCCGCGAATATCGGTTTCCACTACTCTCGCTGGTGGAGATCGTGTCTGACTACGTGGTGCGGCCCGTGCGCTGACCACCACTCTCACCCTGCTCTATAAATAGAGCTCAACCCCACAGACCCCACAGACAAAGGTTAGGCATTTCTTACTCACCAGAATTCTCTTGCTCTCACATCTCTCATATTCTAACTTGAGCGTCGAAGTATTCTTCGCAGGCCCTTCCTGTGAAGTTCTTGTAGGTACTTGGACACTCAAACTTGCTCTTGCAGCCCACACTTGTTGAACTAGGTAAGTCTGACCATTTTCTAGTTTATCACATATAAAACAACATATCGATATAAGACTCACCTTAACTTTGTCATTCTTTTGACAATTTAGCCTTTGTTAAGATCTCTTTTTAAAAGCTCCAATTAACTCTAATAAAATTTTTCTAAGTGGATTTTAACTCTCATAAATAATAGAGTATAATTGCTGCACCATTTTAGACACCTCAACACAAGTTTGTTATTCTATTTATATGAGCTGTATACACTCAATGCGCTAGCATTCTCTAGAATCATATTTTGGGACGAATTGGACAAAGCCAAATTAAAAGAAAAAGAAGAAGAAGAGGTTATAATCGTTAGACTTGAGAAGGCTCTAATACCATATTGAATAAAGAGAGAAATGTAAAAATTGAATTGTATTACATTGCTTTTTTCATGTACAGGTATGGAATATATAAGGAAGTAAAAGGTTCTAAATGATTCTAGAGAATGTCAGCGCATTGAGTGTATACAACTCATATAAACAGAATAATAAACTTGTCCTGAGGTGTCTAAAATGGTGCAACAATTATACTCTATTATTTATGACGGTTAAAATTCGCTTAAAAAAATTTATTATAGAGTTATTTGGAGCTTTGTAAAAAATATCTTAACAAAGGCTAAGATGTCGAAAGCTTTTATTTGTATGCTCATAGCTTGCACTAAGATTGCCTTCATGCAAGTCATATAAAATGGAGAGATGACTAACACTTGCTATGGAAAGACTTGGTCACTTGACATCAGGAGACTACTCCTTAAAACCTTCATTAGAGAAGTCATCTCTTCCTCTCCACAACCAAGTCCTTCCATGCAAAAAATGACAAAGGTAAGGTGAGAGTGTATCTCTTTGAAATCTCTCTTTTCATTATGAATTCATCACAAAGAGATATTTACTGAACAAAACCTTTATTTCATATGTGGAAATATTTCACTCTGTCAATTATATCTCCAAATTGAGCAATTTTTATGGTATAATTGATTCAAATTCAAAACATTGAGAGTATAATTGATGAAAAAAATTGAAGGTATAACTGAAACTGATCTCATACTTTGAGAGTACAATTGACCAAAAAAACTTTAAGAGTATAACTGAAAATGACAATATAATTTAGAGTATCAATAATACTTTTGCTTTATTACTCTAGAATAAATAGAACTTTGTTTCCACAAAAAAAAATAAAAATAGAACTTTGTGAAGTTAATCATCTTATACTTTCGACCATCTTTCCCTTAATTTCATAAAGTATTAATTTTAAACTTTGAAAATATTTTATTGTTCAAATGGTATAGTGCTTATTTACATAAATAAAAATTTTAAATATATGAACATAGCCATTCAATAAAAAAACAAAAATTACATGAATAGGTAGTTAATTAAATTAATTTGATTATAAAAATAAATATTTCATACAATAATTTTTTATATCAAAACATAAAAAAAATCTTTTAAAAACTAAACATATCTTTATTTATTTTTGGGTGGAAACATATCTTTATTTTTTATTAATAAATCTATTATATTATTTTAATAAAACATTAAATAACAGAAAGCATAGTACCATGTCCGAGTCCGACTATATGCATTGCATGAAGGTGCGTTGTCCGTGTTCCCCTCTCACAGATCATATTAAATGTACCGCTGCCACGTCATAAGCTCTACCCTTCGATAATGTAAGGAATTCAAAATCACAACTCAGGTGGCAATTTCTGTAATTCAGACAATTTTTTATGGGCATTTTCAGAATATCAACATTTCTTAACAATAAAACTACAGCCACCTCCTCCACATTCGCTCACACTCTCTCTCGTGTCTTCTGGATTTCACAGTCAATTCGGTAAAAGGTAGTCTTTCTCTCTCTATCTCTCTGTACTTCTTCATCTTTCATTTTTCTTACAGATCTCCAAATCTAGGGTTCTTTCATTGTTGATACAGCTCTATGAATCTGGCTAAATTAGTTGCTTGAGTTTCATGGTCAAATCTGTAATCGGAAGCTCATCTTCACTTACTTTCTTCTTTACCGCGGCAGTTGCTTTGCTTACTGTGCTGATTTTGCTTTCCCTCGTTTTAGATTCTGTGCTACTGGACCTATTCTTCTCATGTTTGGCTATGCTTGCTTTCGATCTCTAATTTCTTTTACTTTGTGTGATCATTGTAGTTGATTTATTTAATTGGAGTCTATATTTGGAGGAATAAGCCCATTTTTCATCATTTTCTTTTATTGTTATCCAGTGAAATGAAGTTTTAGTGTGATGTTGGATTCGTGAATTATTTATTTCCTTTTCCCTTTCCTTTCTTATACCCTCTCTTGTGGCTTAGATTTGATTTCTCTTTGCGACCTTCCCCGATGATATGCGGGTCGATTGGCCCTAGGCTAATTTGGTTGCTTGATCGGTCAATAGCTTCATGATTTGGATGAAGATGGAACCAAAGCTTCTTTAATTTGTTATCGAAGATTAAGCTTTAAGCCTATGTCCTTATCTCCTACCCTTTCGGTGCATGAGCCGGTTGACTGTTGTCTGAGAATTAGGGTATATGGCAATTCCAGCTTGACTATGGAGACTAAGAGTCACAAGTTCTTTTTTCTTTTTTCTTCTATTAAGACGTCAACGGGATACATCCTAAGTTACGAAAATTATGACTATTCAGGTTTTTATTAATTTTTTAAATAAATTTATACAGTGGCACTGAAAGTTGGTATAGTCAATGACTTATATCTCCCTTAGGTGGTTTATCCGTTTGTGTTAAGTAATTTTAATTTTGAAATCTGAATAATCATTTTGATTATTTCATTATTATTAGTGTGAAGATAAGGACGTATGTTGAAGCTTCCTTTTTTGAACTTTGTAAACTTATAAAAAGCGCTTATGGCTCTAAATTTACAAACCAGCCTGTTTCTAGGAATGTTGCCGCGAAAACTTGGATTCTTGAGCCAGCAATATGCTCACAAATTGTATTTCCCACGGACCCACTCATCTATTGCATCAAATCCTCCTCGCCTTCCACTCCTCGCCGATGAATGCAGGTCCATGCATGAACTCAAACAAGTGCAAGCCCAAATGATAGTTACGGCTCGCATCTATGATAACTTCGCAGCCAGTCGCTTACTCTCCTTTTGTGCTCTTTCCCACTCTGGAGATCTCGATTACGCTTTTAGGATCTTTGCTTGGACCCACCAACCTAATAGCTTCATGTACAACACACTCATTCGCGCTCAAGCTAGTGGCGCCGATCCTCTTAAAGCTTTGGCCCTTTTCGTTGAAATGAGGAGACTCGGTGTTATGCCTGGAAAGCACACTTTTCCCTTTCTTCTTAAGGCGTGTTCGAGCGCCCGATCATTGCAATCTTGCAAACAAGTTCACTCCCAAGTTTTTAAATTTGGGTTGGATTTCGATTTTCATGTGGTTAATGGGTTGGTTAGGGGTTACTCTGTTTCAAGCAATGTGGTTGTTGCACGCCTCTTGTTTGATGAATTTCCTGAAAGAAATTTGAGCCTTTGGACTACCATCATTAGTGGGTATGCTCAAAACTATTGTTCGAACGAGGCTTTGGAACTTTTCAATTTGATGATTGGCGAGGGGTTTGAACCGAATGGGGCAACTTTGGCTTCGGTTCTATCTGCTTGTGCACGAGCTGGTTGTCTCGAACTAGGGGAAAGAATTCATGAATTTATGAAGAAGAAAGGGATTGACATGGGAGTGATTCTTGGCACAGCGTTGGTTTACATGTACGCTAAAAATGGAGCCATTACTACCGCTCAAAATGTGTTTGATAAAATGCCTGAAAGAAACATTGCAACTTGGAACGCTATGATATGTGGATTGGCTACTCATGGGCATGCTGAAGATGCCCTTTTCCTCTTCCAAAAGCTGACAAAGGAGCAGCTTTCACCAAATGATATCACATTTATAGGTGTTCTATCTGCATGTTGTCATGCAGGTTTGCTTGATGTTGGCCGTAATATTTTTCATTCTATGAAGACAGTTTACGGCATCGAACCAAAGATTCAACATTATGGATGCATGGTTGATCTTCTTGGAAGAGGAGGTAAGTTGTTAGAGGCAGAAAAGCTAATTAAAGAAATGCCATGGCAGGCTGATGTGGTCATTTTAGGAGCTTTATTAGCAGCTAGCACAAGCAGTGGGAATACTCAAGTTGCAGAAGACGTTGTGAAAGAAATCCTTGCTTTGGACCCTCATAATCATGGAGTTCATGTTGCTATGTCAAATATGTATGCAGAAGCAGGGCAGTGGCAGGAAGTTTTGAGACTGAGGAAGATTATGAAAAAAGACAGACTCAAGAAAGCACCAGGATGGAGCCTTGTTGACACTTAGTCAAGTTTCTATGACGCCTTGTAGATAACTATTACAGATGCTAAATGCTGCTTGCAAGAAACTTGGACAGTCTCTTATTAATTCTTGGTATTATCTGATTCATAAGTAGGTTGAAGAATATGTCAAAAAGCTTTAATTTAGTTCACTTTTTCCCAAAAGAATGATTTTCTTTCTGTATAGATGTGAGCTTGAAAGCTTGTAAAGATAAAGACAGTAACTCGATAAGACACTGGACAATTTTACATCTAAATGGTGGAAGCTTGATGTTTCTGTAGTCTGTACCACCTGTTGGTACAATCATCTACCATGCTGAGATGGGACAACGCATTTGTGCCGAAGTATCGCAATGCCCATTAGCCCTTAGGGTTCTTTCATTGATTTTAGTTTGATGTTGGATTCTTGAATTATTTTTTCCTTTTTTCTACCCTCTCTAGTGGCTTAGATTTGATTTTTCTTTGCAACCTTCCCCATTGATGTGCAGTAGTGCGTTGATTGGTTCTGGGTTAATTTGGTTGCTTGATTGGTCCTAGGGCTAATTTGGTTGCTTGATCGGTCAATAGCTTCTTAATTTAGATAAAGATGGAACCAAAGCTTCTTTGATATCAAAGATTAAGCTTTAAGCCTATATCTAATTGGTGCATGAGCTGGTTGATTGTTGTTTGGGAATTAGGGTACATTGCAATTCTAGCATGACTATGGAGACTAAGAGTCACAGTACAAGACTGCTCGTTCTTTTTTCTTTTTTCTCCTATTAAAACGCCAACATGATACATCCTTAGTTATTAAAATTATGACTATCCAGGTTTCTATTAATTCTTTTTAGTAAATTTGTGCAATGGCACTACAAGTTGTTATAGTCAGTGACTTAAATAATCTCACTTGGGTGGTTTATCTGTTTGTGTTAAGTAATTTTAATGTTGAATTATTCTTCATTCTGATAGTTTCATTATAATTAGTGTGAAGATAAGCATGCGTGTTGAAGCTTTTTTTTTTTTTTGAACTTTGTGAATTTGTCATATCGTGTGTTTATTAGCAATTTATGAGCAAAATGCACATGTTTTGAAGTGTATTTAGTTGGTATATTGAGCTAGTTGATGCATTGTACTTCTAACAACATTTTGAAGAACTTCTTCACCCTTCCCAAAAGAAGACATGCCTAACATTTTGTTTTCTTCAATATCTCATGACATTTTGCTTATCCCGTTTCTTGCTATGCTGCTGTTTGGTTTACTCTAACAAGTTTAGACTAAAATAAATTTCACTAGGGTCTCAAGACATGGACAACATGCACAGCTTTTGGCAATTGGGAGATGAACTTCGTGGACATTCAAAAACTTCAGAGGATCACAAATGGTTGATGGTTGCTTCTAAATTGGCTGAGCAGACGAGGTTGAAGGGGGAGCGTGTGAATAACCTTGATCTTTCGAAGGGACCAATTGAAACTAGATCAAGGGACAAATTTGGGTTCCAGGAAGACAACAAATTTGAAACTCTTAACTTTAGCATGTTGAATCTGGAATCCAAATTTACCGAAAATGTGAGTAAAAGCTCCATTAGAAATGGTATTTACAATATGAATGCAGTGTACCAGAAAAACAATGCCATGGTGGCAAACATTGGTAGCAACAAGTATGGTGGCAATAGCAACAAAGAGTCCAACAATAATGGAGACAACAACAATAACAACAATGAAACTAATTCAAATGCAGCTGACAAAAGGTTCAAGACCTTGCCCGCATCTGAAACTCTTCCCCGAAATGAAGTGCTTGGTGGATACATCTTTGTCTGTAACAATGACACAATGCAGGAAGACCTGAAGCGCCAGCTATTTGGTAATTGGGATATCTTTATTTCCCTTTCTTCCGTTATTATAGGAATCTATTTGAAGATGGATAAGATATTTCTATGGAATCTTCTGTATAAGTACGTACATTTTTTACACTTTCGCCTGAGTTGACAATCATTGCCTGAACATACCTTTATTAGTTTGGATTCTAAAGTTGTTTGTGCATTCATATTTCAATTCCATCAGCACTTTGCACACCCCAATCTAGCATCAGTAATTATTAAAGTATATGCAGATTTTCTTTTTGGCCATTAAAGTATATGCAGATTACTTATGGCATTTTCTTTTTCTGTTGTGAATTTAATCAGACATAATATCTTGTGAATTGACTGTTCCACTCTTTTGGTAGGTTTGCCTCCAAGATATCGGGATTCTGTACGGGCAATAACACCAGGGCTACCTCTTTTCTTATATAACTACACAACTCATCAGTTGCATGGCATCTTTGAGGTTGGGTTAATTTTATTTCGTAACTGATAAAAGAAATTACTCTATTTGTGGGACTTAGCATTCAAGGTCTGTTGTTTCAGGCTGCAAGTTTTGGAGGCTCTAACATTGATCCAACTGCATGGGAGGACAAAAAATGCAAAGGCGAGTCAAGGTTTCCAGCTCAGGTAGATTCCAAGGAATGGTTCATATTTTAACTTGTCTCTAAGATGTTGAAAAAATTGATGGATGGTTTTGTTCATCTTCATAATTAGGTAAGGATCCGTGTTAGGAAGCTTTGCAAGGCGTTGGAAGAAGATTCATTCAGACCTGTTTTGCATCACTATGATGGTCCGAAATTTCGTCTTGAGCTGTCTGTCCCTGAGGTGAGATGGAGTGTTTCACTTGTCGAGTATAATTGGTTTGTCTTTCTCCTTGTGGGTTTGAAATTCATTGCTCTGTATTGCAGACCCTGGATCTGTTAGACCTATGCGAACAAGCAGGCTCTTCAGCATAAGCAAACACTGCAATATGCAATATAGTAGGTAGGGGTTTTGGTGTGCCAGCTGTGTGACTTTGGCAGATTTTCCGTGAAGCGTAAGCTTGGAAATTAGACTGTTTGGCGGGATCATCTTGTTGGATTTAGGGTGGAGTGCTCGAGACCCGTTGAATAAATGCTGTTTGTAGTGTCCCTTTGAAGACGCTTTTTAAGGTGGTGCATGGCATTTGATACCATTGTAATATTAAGTATAGAGTCGCTATGGCGTCATAGAGAATGACAACCATTGTGTGGCTGAATCCTTATGTATTCTTGTTCAACGATGACAAAAGAGAACTTATGTATAATTAAGTATAACTGTCCTATTTTGAGTTTGTTAAATGATATTTCTCCGCTTCAGTTTCTCCTTACATCATCTTAATATATGATCTTTCAATCGTTCCTTAATGGTTTCCTTGTGTAGTTGGAGACCCATTGAAGGAACTAAATTTGTAGGGGTGGAAAAGTTTTGTTGATCCTCTGCGTGAAGCCAAATGATGCAAGGCAAAATAGCAACAAGTAAATATTTGAACTAGATCAGCTTTATACTAACTGGAAGCAAGTGTAAGTTTTTGTTCGATTACAATCTGTTCTGAACAAGGGCATTTAATGACTACATAATACATACGCATATAAACTTGCACATGGAACTATAAAAAAGGATGCAAGGAGAAGGCCTCGTAACAATTTCGTGTAGGTATGATTTCCTGAATTCATGATGAAAGATGCAATTAACGTGTTTTACACAGCATATTCCATACCAGAAAAGCCTAACACACAACGGATGTCAACGCTTGAAGTTCCACTAGTGATCTCTATAATCTCTCCACGGGATTGTCGCCAACCAAACCATGTCTGAGACTAGAGAGCTGCAGACATAAGAAAAGTGCGAATTCTTTGCAACAGTTCGGCCTTTATGGAATCAGGAATTGAGGCTGCGACATAGAAAATTCCAATGGCATCAATATCATGACAAAGTTAGTTTTGTTCAGTCTATGGTGGTTTGTTCCCACTCGTGTTGCAATTCACAAGTACCACTTCTTCAGGCTAAGTGCCTTGTACATATTTCACAATTGATTCTCATGCAAGCTAAATGGGAGTATTCTAGCTTTGGAATCCCACAACATGTGTGTGTGTGTGTAGTGTCAATGAACAAGACGAGATAGTGGATATGAGGGGGTTTAAGCAAGATAAAATCATTCATTATTCATCTACAGGCAAAAAAAATTTGAGAGACAATAATGCAATACCTCTGCCTTTTGGAGTGATAACATGAACCAGTTCATCCACAGTAACATTATTCCTCCCTTTCTTCTTAACAAAAGCCCTACCGTAAAAAGCAAGTATAAGATGAATTTCACGCTCTCCGGTATCAAATCTCACATAAACATGAAACACATACAAGTACCAATAGTTAGAAAGAATTTATCATATGATCTTATACTTATCTAACGTACATAATTAAGTTACAAGTTGTCAAGTGGATGGGAGTATTTTAAGTCCACCAGTCCACCGTGCATGATATAACAAAGCTTGAACGGAAACAACTTTTCATCTATATCAGACAAACAAGAGTCAAGAGCCATAGGCACATAATTCACTCTATTCATTCTATTGACCCTGACAGTGGAGTGACTTGAACGTATCAGACAGTGAAAAACTAGAGCTAATTAAAATGTCATTTATGAATGGATAAAGGGTTATTGATATTAATCATGGTGTCAGTCTTGTATACATTTAGCTCAAAAATGGCATTTGCAAAAGCCTAAAAGATCCTTTCATATATTCCAACTTTTTGTATTGCAGATCAAGTATAGTATAACAGCATAAAAGAAAATGTTGTTCCCCTAAAATGTTGAAACTACATATTTATCCACCAATGGAAAATGATTCTCGAGCTGTTCTTGTGGAGCTAAAAAGGGAAGATATAAAGTAAATAATTTAGATATTCAATACTTTTTTCTGTAAAACTTTAGATCTTCCAAATGAGCCAAGAGGTATGGCATTTAGCGCAAGTCTCAACCCCTAACGAGCATGCTTCTTTTTTCTCTAATAGGCAGCGTCCTTTTTTCATTTTCAAAATAACTTCTGATGGTAGAATTTTGTTCCTAGACTGAATTTCGGTTTTACAAAGAAAAACATGATGAGGCAAACGCTTAGGATTTAGCGCTGCCATAAAGTCACAGATAAGAATGGCGATAATTTTAGCAACACAGCCTCACACGGAACTACCATGTAATCCAAGAGAAAACACTAAGAATCATAGGGAACTTATACTAATAGTGACACGAGAGTTAATCAGTTAGATCAACGAAATACCTGCAAAGAGCCTTCATGTCATCCTTCCAACCACATTCTACAAGTCTCTCCCTCAAAAGTTCCATCAGCCGTTCTTTCTCTCCAGTCTCAATCAACTGAACAGGGAATCCACAAATCAATAACAAGCCAAAAACCAAGAGAAAGAAAAGCAAGCAAGTCCCAGTTAAGAAAACAACTGAAAGCACAACAACAGACTAACTTTTAAACTATCTAAAGGAAGATAAAATAAACATCAAACCTTGATATTGATGAGCTCTTGAAGCGTGGGCTCTCTCTCTGGAGGATTTTCCAGTACATCTGGTGTGGGAGGTCGATTAACCGACGTCTTTGGCTTCCTTTGTTTTCATAAAACAAAATCGAAAGCTTAATTACTGAATTGAGCATATGAAAAACAAAAAGCAAAATCCCTAAGTTTTCCCCAATTAGGATAAAACCCATCAGTAGCCGCGAACACATCTTTTAGAGGATAATGTTTTCGTTGATTTTTGTAAAGCAATTACAGTAAGATTATAGATCAGATTGCGCGAAGCTCACATGCTAAAGAAAAATCAGGCGGTAACGGAATGGTTTCTACGGCCTTCGGCTGTGAAGATTTCTGACGAATGAAAGCTGAAAGATAGGGTGCATGCGACCAAAAGTGGTCCGTCCGGCGAAGCCAGAAACACCACCGCCTACGGCTGAACTATATATATATCTGACGATGAGCCCTTATTACTGAATGGCTTCCTTAAACGACATTTCGTTTTGAGGGATGAATCTTATCAATGGCCGGAGGATATGTTTTATTTTTCGTTTAATATCGGTTGGTTAAAGGTTATTTTGGTCCTAAATGTATGTTTTAATATTTATTTTGGTTCATTATGTTTTAAAATGTTTAAATTGGTCTAAAATATTTGCAAAATGTTTCATTTTGGTCCAAAAATATTGAATATGGCTCGTCTCAAATTCACACATAACGAGTTTTGAGTTACGTATTATCTCGAAGAGTACTTTCTTTATCCAGTTAGGGTCGTGAGCAAACGAGGTCAAATCGGTCCTAAAAGTAGATTACTTGTTTCATGTTCAAACAAACAAAGTTGATCATATCTCTCTCGTTTCAAATTTGAATACTACGAATTTAGAGCTACGAGTTCCTCTTAACAAGTACTTTAAACTAGACAAGATAAATATGACCAAATTCAATAGTTTGAGACCAAAATGAAACCATTTTCCAATTTTATGACCAAAATGAATTATTTTGCCAACATTTAAGACCAATTTAAATATTTTTAAACATATTGAACCAAAATAAACATTAAGACGTACATTTATGACCAAAATAACCCTTTGATACAAATAGTTAAGAAGCAAAAATGCATACTTTTTTTTTTATAGTAAAAAATGCATACTATTGTTTTTTCGATTACGTAGACAATTATTAATAGGAAATTCTCTAAATTTCTCAAAACTACTAATGATATATCTATATCTATCTATACTATATCTATATCTATATCTATATCTATATCTATACTATATTATATGGCTCCACCCTTTTATGGTTGGTCAAAATTACTGAATTAAAAATATAAAAAAGAAAAAGAAATTTTCTACTTTCCTCTAACCCATGTTCTTTCACCCCAAATAAGTTACTTTTGATTTTCATTAATATTTTAAACTCTATAAAAAAAAGGGTAAATTACACTTTGGTACTCTATGGTTTGGTCATATTTCACTTTAGTACTCGGTGATTTAAAAAGTGACACTTTGAAACACTGTGATATTCTCTTTTAACAAATTATTTTTAAATAATTTTATATTTTACATATATATTTGCGTGCCCGTTAGGGCATGCAAAGCCTCTAGTGTATATATATATTGATGAACTAGGTTCTGGCCGGGGGTCATTACCTGGTTCAGATGAGGTAACTCTGGGTCAAAGGTTACCTGCAAGACAATGAACATACAGGGTGGCCCTGCGATTCAATAATCTCAATTGACTGAGTAGAGAGGGTACCTTTTTCCAGTGTGAAAGTTTAAACTTTTATACTGGCTGAGGACAATCTGTTGTGATCTTGCCATAAATGCCTAGATGCTTGATTGTGATCCTAGCCGATCTGATTGTGATCCTTGGCTCTTACGTAATTTCCTTTTCTGTGAAAGGTGCCTTGATGACCAAGGCACTATCAATGGGAAGGATCTCTGATGGATCTGTCTTGATTGACAACGAATCTTGTGGATCATTGATTGCCTGATTGATTCAGGGAACGTTTCCTTATTTGTTGATACGTGGACGCCCATATCTCCCGTAGCTGTGGGCGTCCTCGGCTAAGCGAGATGTAGGGCGTTCATGTTCATGTGATCTATCTGGTGGGCTTGTAGTCTGTTGGATCAAGGGCATGTTCTGCCATTTGGGTCTTCTTTTATTGGGCCTATTATCATATATATTTCATTATCTCTTGCATAAATGCATAATATCATCTCTCAAAAATACATAAATTTTCATTTCAATTTTAAAATTCGTTCTTTCATCTCGTCGTCGTTGAATGTTTGACTTTTTCGTCTTTTTAGTTGGCTTTACCTTTATTTTGCACTATCAAACTAAGGAAGAAGAAATTATTTAAAGTTGGTCAAACTGATAAGTTGCCTAATATTACTTATATAAAGTTTTTAAGTTTCAAATTTTAAGGATGTAATTATTTTATTGAAAGATTCTCTCAGTAATTAGTATAATCAAGTACACAATAAAAATTAAAACTGAATTAGTCAGGAGTAAACTCCTAATAACAATAAATGAAACTAAAGAGGAAGAAGATAAAAAGAAAATATATATATATATATATATATACAAACAATTTTGGAGAGGGTGAAAAAACTATTTATTTTAAAAACATCATGTTAAATTATATTATTAAAAAATCAAGCGGCAGTAGTTACAATCTGTCGAAGAACTCTAATCTAATAAGAAGAATAGTTTACCAACATAATTTATTTTTTGAAAAGATTTACAAAAATGTTTGAACTAAAAAAAAAAAAAATTAAAATACAAAGGCCAAAGTGCAATATTGGTCCTATAAGTTTGCATGAGTTCCCAAATTAGTCCTATAAGTTTTTTCGTCTCAGATTTGGTCCCATAAGTTTGAAAAATTCTCACCGTTAGTCCTATCGATATTTCCGTTAAATTTTTTCCGTTAATGCTGATGTGGCATGATGACTGGGATATTGAAGTGGCAAAGTGGATTGAAATGGGACCATACTGCAACAAATATTAATATTGTGGATGTATTTAGTGAATTTGACGGAGGACTATGTTAAAATCACTGCCAAGGCTTCTTCGATCTTTCTTCTCGTTATATCCTATATCTTCTTCTTCTTCAAGTTCTCATCTTTCTTCTTCATCTTCAAGTTCTCCTCCTATATCACACCTCCAAAATCTTTCTTCTTCTTCTTCATCTTCTTCATCTTCATGTTTCTATATCACTGACTGCAACAGTGCTAGTGTTCCTCTGGAAAAACATAAAGAGAAGCATAATACTGATTCCAACAATGCTCCTGAACCTGTTTCTGATGATCAGTGCTTACATGTTATAGTTGTTTAAAGCATAGAAGAAGATATAGAAAGATTTTGGAGGTGTGATATAGGAGGAGAACTTGAAGATGAAGAAGAAAGATGAGAACTTGAAGAAGAAGAAGATATAGGATATAGCTAGAAGAAAGATCGAAGAAGCCTTGGCAGTGATTTTAACATAGTCCTCCGTCAAATTCACTAAATACATCCACAATATTAATATTTGTTGCAGTATGGTCCCATTTCAATCCACTTTGCCACTTCAATATCCCAGTCATCATGCCACATCAGCATTAACGGAAAAAATTTAACGGAAATATCGATAGGACTAACGGTGAGAATTTTTCAAACTTATGGGACCAAATCTGAGACGAAAAAACTTATAGGACTAATTTGGGAACTCATGCAAACTTATAGGACCAATATTGCACTTTGGCCAAATACAAATGATTTTATTTATATAATGCAAATCATCATTAATCTTGGTGTTGTGAATAAAATATTTATCATGAAGCTCTTTACATATAAAAAAGTAGTCTTCATCCTAAATGTAATGTCATTGACTCTTCCATCAATTTACTAAAACATGCTTTTCGAGGGGTTTAGATCCTCTGGAGTTCTTTATCCATGCATTTCTTATGGAGTTAGAAAGAGAAAGGAAGAAATAGAGAGAGAAAATATGAATTTCATGAAATGAAAATATATAAGACCCACATTTTATCTTTCCCTCTCTTCTTTTATCTTCCTTTCTCTCTCATACTCCACAAAAAATGTATAGAAAGAAACTCTAGAGGATCCATTTCCCTTTTCGAGATATATGATGTAAATATTTTTTAAAAAATATGATCTGATTAACATGACAAAACTTGGAGATGGATTAAAAAAAACTTATGGATGGAAATATTGGTAGTGGTACTGGTATATCTTATTAAAATAATGATATTTTCGTTCCAATATGGAATGTATCTAGCTAAAAAAAACTTCAAAACTCATTTTTAAATCTCACATATTTAAATAACATTTTAAATTCTTTTTAAAATTGATGATGAAATTACCTTTCTTATATTTGGATTGTAGAATTTCAAATTCAGTGAGATTTTAAATTTTTTGAACTTAAATTATCATAATTCTAATTTTCAGCATTTGAAATAAATTGTTTAGATAAAAATAAATTAAAATTACTATAATATAAATTTTAATAATTAAAGTATCTTTCTTAGATTACAGAAAAATTTTAGAATTTGTTATTATTTAAAAATGATATAAAATAAAAATTGGTGAATATTAAAAATCAAAATCATGTTATATTATCTTATTATAATAAATAAAAAATAATCTTTAAACATAAACAAATGTTCTTTAAAAAAAACATTAACAAATGTGTTCTGTAGATTAGTGGTATGTTTTAAAATAAGGTGTTATATGTTCAATACTTTTTTTTTTGGACACGCATATGTTCAATACTTAGTTGCCAAATTTTCAACTTTTGTAATGAATTAAAAAAAAAAAAAGAATTTCCCAAAATTCCACCAAGAAATATTTCATTAAATTACTATAACTTTTTTCCAAATTAAAAATTTTGATTAGAGGTAAAATACCTCTAAAATTTATTTTCCCTCTGAATTTTCCTAATCCAAACACATGCCATAAAAGCATTTCAATCCCTACAATCCCTGCATATGACTTATCGAATTACATGATTAGTCAAATTGTACCGTAGTAAACAAAAACATGTTTGCATACATCACACCTGTACACAATAAAGACATACCAGGAATTTCTTATCTATCGTTGAAAAAAAAATTGAAATATAGAATATATTATATAGACATATAAGTATTACAATGAGAAGTTGTTCCTACATGGCTATTATTTTATAGTTAATTAATTAATATAAGAAGTGTTCTCCGCAATATCCTTATTCAGAAAAGGTTGGGAATGTTGTGAAGGAAGGGAGACCCCTCCCTCCTTACCCGGGAATAGTCCTAGGGTGTGGCTTGTTATGATTGAAGTAAAGGTTCCTTCGTGTTCAGTCACGATCACTTAAGTAAGTAAGGTAAAAACTTATATTTAGTAAATATAGTATTGTTCTATTGAGTTCAAATCCTATCATCCTAGCTTTATTAGTAAATAGGGATTATTATGAAAGGAAATAAACTAACTAAGGACCAAACTGTTATTTTAGTTAAAATGTCTTATTCCTCACTTCCTCTTCCGTTAGCTCATGCCCATTATGAAATAAATCACATGGTAATCTCATTTCATCACGCCGGTTAACAAATTTGGGAGGGGCAAAGTTAATTCTGTGAGTTAAGAGTAATTAAAGGCGGAGAACGAGGTTAATCACTCATCGGACGCCGATGACGGGGACACCCCCTCGGACTTTTTGGAGGGACTAGTGATATACATTCTTTAAAATTAACACTAAAGGAAAAATGTTACTCGGCGAGGAGGCAACCTAGGCAAATCCCCTCCCACTCGAGCATTTAATGTCAAGATATTAGCATTTAATGCGAAGATCCTTAAGACCACGTGACCAGGCAAGGCCATACCAGCCACTGTGTACGTTAGAGCAAAAGCACACACGCAAAAGGTCTAAAACGCCCCTGCGTGCAGAGATACGGTGAAAAGCACTCTTAGCTATCACTGACTCCTAAAAAGGAAGGTTGGACATCCCACTGCAGTTCAACAGTGATAGCTGACACGTCAGGATAGTAGGACACATCAACCCGCTCCCCGTGTATTCTCGAAAATACCCCTAACGTCCCTTTTGGACCTCGTACCAACAGGAGACAAAAGGGAAGGAGGATAAATACAAAGAAAGCATACATTCTTAGGTAACCACTCTCATTCGAAAAAGAAACTTACTCCTACTCTCTGATCTCTATTCTAACTTTAGCATCGGAGGAGAATCGCAGGGAGATCCCTGTGCATTCTTGTTCGCAGGATCCGACGACTCTAGGCTTTCGGAGACTGCACTCAGATTGTGAACTCAAGGTTAGATTTAGACAGATCCAACTTTGTAGTTTCCAGGTTGTATAAAATATATATTAAATAGTATTGAAGGCCGAATGTTACAATACTAATGAAAGAAAATGAATAGAATTAAGTAGTAATGAAAGAAAATGAATAGAATTAAGTAGCAATGGGCATCCGTTGAAGGCAATATAGTTATATATTGAAAGTAATTGATTAGATATAACAAAAGAAGGTCTATATATATATATATATACATAAGTGAGTGTTATAGCGGGGATTGGATAGAGAGAGAAGAAAGGCAACGTGGGAGAGAGAGGTAAAAAGGAAGACATATACTAGAGAGAGAGAAATATATTTTCTATGAGAGAGGCAACACCTGATCTTTTCAGTCTCAAACTTTAGAGAGAATGACTATTTCCTCTTGAGCTCTTTAGAACATGGTTTGTTTTACTATATTTTAAGTCCTCTTGTCTTACACATTTCTTACTTAAGTGTTTTACTTCTCCCCTATTAAGACTATCCTAGAGATTGTTTCCTGTTATTTAATCTAATATTGTTATTCTTTATATTGATTATTAATTTACTTTGTTTCTCTTGTTTTGCTCTGGACCTCCAAGTACAAACCTACCCGTTCCCGGAACATTTTGGCGACTCCGCTGGGGAGGAAGAGCAATTCAAAATCCTCAAAAATTTATACATAGGTATGCATTAGACTTCATTTTAATTCATTTTAGAAAGAAACAAAAAAGAAAAAAAATAGTCATGAAAGAAAGAAAGTTGATGTTGTAGTCATAAAACAAGAGAGAAAATTGCAGAAAGACCCCCAAAACGTTTTGATTTTTAGCAATTTAGTCCCTAAGAAGTTAAGCTTTTTATCAAAAAGTGTGAAAGATACCTTTAGAGGGAGGAGACCTCATAAGAGAAATAAAGTATCCATTTGAGTAGTGGAAAGTCTTTAAGGTAGTCTCCATCTAAGAGAAGTGTAAGGGTACTGTTTAAGAGTGACACCTTCCACATAAGAGGTGGCAAGTATACTACTTAAGAAAATGACCTTTCGCCTACAAGTGATATTTATCTAAGAAAGAGACATCCTCCACCTATAGGTGACATTCATACAAGAACATGTCCTTTGGATAGTAAATTAGTCAAATTTGGGACTTGAATGAACTTTATGAAAAGATTTTGGGCAAAAATTGCAATTTCACCCGAAGTACATAGCACAAATTACGAAACAGTCTTAAATTTTAGAAAAGTATGCAATTTAGTCCTTAATCGTACTAAAGTTACATTTTCACATATGTTTACATGCATAAATGTACATGATCTTTTAGTTTGCAAATATGACATGAGTAAAATTTTGTTTAGTACCCTAAAGCTTTTCTGTTTTTACATTAAAGTCCTTTTCTCATGCAAACAAGGACTGAAATGAAAAAAAGGGAGAGTCAAGGTTCCTTATGCACTTTTAGCCAAGGGTTCAAAAGTATAAAAAAAAGTCAAAAAGAAGTTGTGCAAAAGTTTTGTTAAGTGTGATTTAGTCCTGGTTACTCAAGTTCATGTTTCTATTTTTCACCAATTAAGTGAAGTTTACTATTACTATTATTCTTAAGTCATTAGCATAATATTCATTAAAAGAATATATTTTCATGTTCATGTTTCTATATCCAAGGAAGCCCCTAGTATTTGTTTGGGGGCCTATAAGTTAAATTCCATATTCTTAGCTTATTTCAATTAAAAAAACAAAGAAAGGGTTTGTATTCACTTATTTGTTTTTCAAAAGGATATTTTAGCTTCTTAGTTTCTTTAAGATATTCACCTAACTTGTATAGCACAAAGTAAAGTTGTCTTTTTTAAGCATAAGGCAAAAGGACAAGGAAATTTGAGAGAGATCTAAGAGACATTAAGGTATTTAAGCAATTTAATTATTTATTACTTAATTTTGATTCAAAAGTTTAAATTTTGAAATAGATCTGAGATAAGATTTTGCAGAAGATTTTAGTCATCTTGTTTGTTCATTCATTTGTGGTATAAATCATAAAGTTTATAGTCAATTATTTATTTATTTATTTTTCTGTATAAGTTATTAATTGTGAAGATATATATCTTATTTTGAAGAAAAATATGAGCTTATTTAAGTTGTGGATCATTTTGAGGAAAAGCCAAAATCCACTCTATTTCCTTTTTGACAAATTTTTAGTATTTTTCCTGGCTAAAAACAAAACGAGTCATTTTGAGACATTTCATTATTATCATTTCGCCCGAGCCCACAAAAAAAAAAAAGATAATGAATTTACGATTTCGATTTAGATTTCAATTTGGCCCTTCATCAGTTAACTTTCTTACATTTTTGTCCCTCTTTATAGCATAAGATTTGTACGCATGAATGTTTAGGATCAATTTAGTTTGAATGGTAATTTGAGATTCACTTAATTCTTAATTAGCAATATATATAGTGACAGAAGGAGAAACTCAGGTAACTATATCCTATTCAAGTTATTATAGTGTTCTATATATATAAATCTGAAGCTTATTACAATTATGCACTTAGTAAAATCTTTCATATAAATATATGTATACATGCACAGATCTACGTTATTTTTAAATTTGTAAATAAAGTTCATTAAGGATCAATTTGTATCTCAATCACTATTTTTAAGTCATAAGTATAGTATTTAATTTAATTAAAGGACTTAAGTAATTTAGAGATAAGATCATATCATCTTCTATCTATTTATTTTGAACCTATGCAATATCATTTCCAAGAAGGCCTTTGAGAGAAAACCAAGATTCGAAGAAAAGATTCGCATAGCAATATAAGTTGCATTTCAATGTGGTAAGCATAAGAATTACTATATGTTTCATTTAGTCATATCTATTCAAGTTAATCATGCATGTATAGTTTTCTTTATCAGAGTAAGTTTTAAAATTCATTTGAGGGCAAGCTTCAAAGTCAATTTGAGATAGATATATAGTTACGTTTACAAATCCTATGGAGAAGTAGCAATCTATGAAAGCATCTTTACATAGTTCTGTAAGCTCTTAAAGTAAGTATTTAGAATATCAAATGAGTTTGTTTAGTTACCAAGCAGTTCATTATCCGTACAGAATTTCTTTAAATCAAGTTAAGTTTAATTTTATTATTCGTAAGTCGTAATGCTTTGACAATCATATCTCTTTATTACAAAAAGTATTAGCAATTTTCTGGGGCCTGTAAATTAAGTCTCATTATCTGCGGTCCTAAGTTAAATCTTTTACAGCTAAAATTATCATTATATTATTTTAGTAAAATCAAACTTTCAAGAAGTTAAAGCAAAGCATTTTAAAAGTTTAAGTTAATCCGTCCCTCAAACAGTAAACTAAGATACTCCCTGCTGAGGAAAGAGCTTCAGGGCAGTCAATAAATCCGTCCTTTGGATGGAAACTAAGATACTCCCTGCTAAGCAAAGAGCTTCAAGGCAGTCAATAAATCCGTCCTTCGGACAGTAAACTAAGTTACTCCCTGCTGAGCAAAGAGTTTCAGGGTGCCCAATGAATCTGTCGCTCAAACAATAAATCACAATGCCTCACTCTTCCCCCATAAAGGAGAGTGCAATGGATATAGTCTCCACTACCTTGGTAAATATGGCGATATAAAGTATCTCATATCAAAGTCTCTATGACACTAAGTACCTATATCTTGCCTTAAAAGAGAGGGTTAAAGAGGATGAAATTAAACATATTAGTATACATATACATCCTGCCCTAAAGAGAAGGTTAAAGAGGATGAGACATTTCAATTAGTAAGACCCTCTCACACTTTGCCTTTAAGATAGCAAGGTTAAAGAAGGTGTGATAAGCTTTGTAAGTCAAGCTCCTAATTCACATTTACATGAGCTAAGAGCTTTTCCATATACATGTGCAGGGGGCCTAATGTTCCTACATGGCTATTATTTTATAGTTAATTAATTAATATAAGAAGTACTCTCCGCAATGTCCTTACTCAGATAAGGTTGGGAATGTTGTGAAGGAAGGGAGACCCCTCCCTCCTTACCCGGGAATAATCCTAGGGTGTGGCTTGGTAGGATTGAAGTGAAGGTTCCTTCGTGTTCAATCACGATCACTTAAGTAAGTAAGGTAAAGACTTATATTTAGTAAATATAGTATTGTTCTATTGAGCTCAAATCCCATCATCCTAGCTTTATTAGTAAATAGGGATTATTATGAAAGGAAATAAACTAACTAAGGACCAAATTGTTATTTTAGCTAAAATGTCTTATTCCTCACTTCCTCTTCCGTTAGCTCATGCCCATTATGAAATAAATCACATGGTAATCTCATTTCATCACGCCGGTTAACAGATTTGGGAGGGGCAAAGTTAATTCTGAGTTAGGAGTAATTAAAGGTGGTATAAAATATATATTAAATAGTATTGAAGGATGAATGTTACAATACTAATGAAAGCAAATGAATAGAATTAAGTAGCAATGGACATCCGTTGAAGGCAATATAGTTATATATTGAAAGTAATTGATTAGATATAACAAAAGAAGGTCTATATATATATATATACATGAATGAGTGTTATAGGGGGGGATTGGATAGAGAGAGAGAGGTAAAAAGGAAGACATATACTAGAGAGAGAGAAACATATTTTCCATGAGAGAAGCAACACCTCATTTTGTTTTAGTCTCAAACTTTAGAGAGAATGACTATTTTCTCTTGAGCTCTTTAGAACATGCTTTGTTTTACTATATTTTAAGTCCTCTTGTCTTACCCATTTCTTACTTAAGTGCTTTACTTCTCCCCTATTAGGACCATTCTAGAGATTGTTTCCTGTTATTTAATCTAATATTGTTATTCTTTATATTGATTATTAGTTTACTTTATTTCTCTTGTTTTGCTCTGGACCTCCAAGTACGAACCTACCCGTTCCCGGAACAGAAGTATTTGGAATAGTGGATGAAGGCACTCCTTTAAATTCATGGGCCATGGGTTCTAATCCTTTAGTGATATCTTTTTAAAATTAATAATTATAATCTATGAAGCATGGACACGGACACTCTAACACGTCAATTTCTTAAAGTTACATGACACGATATATATTTATATATATATATATAAATAATTAAAAAATACTAAATTTTTATAATAACTTTATAATTACATTATATATTCATAATATATGTCATAAATGCAATTATTTGTTATTATTTGTCATGCTGAAGTTTAAAAACTAATTTTATATTTTAAAATTTATGAATATGTGTCATACTGGTATCGTATGGGTGTCGGACACAGACATGTGTTTGACACGACAATACAGCCTCAAAATAAAGTGTCCATGCTTCATAGATTATAATTGATTTATGTTTAATGGCTTTATATTATATTTAGAGTAAACTAACAATTTGATTTTTGTTGAAAGATTAGAATAATATTTTATTCTCTAAAAGAATCAAACAATATATTAATTAGTCATTTTTCTTCAATTAAATAGTATAATTTTTAATTCTTTCAAGGGCTAATAAATATACCGTTTGATTCTTTTATGGACTAATTGTGTATTTCAATATTTGAGAGACCAAATTGTCAATAGAGTGATCTTTCAAAAATCAAGTTGGTAGTTTATTCTTATTTTTATTTATATTAATCAATAAATATAAGTAAACTTTTAATTATTTTTTAATTTTTTTATAGTATACACAATTTTTTTAAAAATTAAGTAATATTATTTTTATTCATAAAACTTGTAATTTAGTTGTTTATATATCATATAAAATATTTGGTAAGTTTGTGATATAATATTTATTAGTATAATATGAAAATACAATATCCTAATTGGGTCCCCTTAATTGAGAGTTCCGACTCATTCATTGTCTTTTCAAATCCCTAAATTTCTCTTTAAATTCTAACTTTGAAAACTTATTGATAATGTGTCATTTTCCTCTCTTACACACTGTATAGTATTTTAGACCCTTGGATAGTCTTGGATCAATCACCAAATGAATTTGAACGCTTACACATTGTCTAGTATTTGAGACCCTTGGATAGTCTTGGATCAATCACCAAATAAATCTGAACCCTTACACACTATCTAGTATTTAAGACCCTTAGATAGTCTTGGATCAGTCACTAAATAAATCTGAACCCTTACACACTATCTAGTATTTAAGACCCTTAGATGGTCTTGGATCAGTCACCAAATAAATCTGAACCCTTCCATTTTTTAAGAATGTCACTTGTAATGAATTGAGACTTGTTTAAGGCAAGGTACATGTGAAATCTTGAAGATATTTTTACATTTTGTACCGTTGTGGGTGATGAGTCTTGACATCACTTTCTCATCACCCGCATATAAATACAATGCCTCGTTGTTCTTGTAGAGCACAACATAGCTAGCTAGTTATAACTAGAGTTTCCTCTCATCGTTCATTCACCAACCATGGCGTTCCTTCTTGTTTTGTCTATCCTCATTTGTGTGAGTGGCGCTTCTATTTCAGCCATGGAATCGTCTGCTCCGGTCCCTATTAACTCTATTTCAGCCATGGAATCGTCTTCTAAGAATGAACCCGAGCCTCCTGATGCTCCAAAAAAGTATGCTCCAATCCCTACTAACTCTATTTCAGCCATAAAATCGTCTGCTTCAGAGCCTATTAACTCTATTTCAGCCATGGAACCATCTGCTTCAGAGCCTATTAACTCTAAGTTGTTCGTCAAGTTAAGTTCTAAGAATGAGCCCGAGCCTCCTGATGCTCCAAAAAAGTATGCTCCAATCCCTATTAACTCTATTTCGGCCATAAAATCGTCTGCCTCACAGCCTATTAACTCTATTTCAGCCATGGAATCGTCTGCTTCAGAGCCTATTACCTCTAAGTTTTTCGTCAAGTTAAGTTCTAAGAATGAGCCCGAGCCTCCTGATGTTCCAAAAAATTATGCTTTATCTTTTTCTTCCTCAAATAGGGCAGAGTCTAGTCATGGCAATTGTGGTTGTGGAGGAGATTGTGGAGAGCCTAGTCCTCCACAGCCTAATCCTAGTAATGGAGAGCCTGATCCTGGAAATTGTGGAGAGCCTAGTCCTCCACAACCTAGTCCTAACAATGGAGCAGGGCCTAGTTCGGGGGGCTTCTCAAGAAAGATCAAGTTTTGAGACATAATAGAAGAATCTAGTATGGAACCATATCTCAAATGTTTTCATCTATTTCCTTGTTAAACAACAATTATCCTAAACTTTTGTACTCGCCCGTGTGTGTATCAAGATTGAGTTAAATAATGAAATAGATGTTGCCTTTAAAGCGTTTGAATCATATCAAGCTAAATATGAGCTTTATTTTCTAGAATAATTACCAAGCAGTTTAGTTATACATTAGTTCATTTACCTTCTAAAATGACATCTATAAGATCTTTCGCTAGGGATTATTTTCGCCTGATTCAAACATCTTTCAAATGTAACCTCATTTACAACTAAAAAATATAAGAACATTTAGTGTGCTGGCCTTTCATTCCTCTTTTCTTATATAGATAATTGTAAATACTTTAATTACCAATAAACTACTTGAAAGGAAAATATATATAACACAGAAAGAGTAATATGTCACAAACATATATAATATATACACACACATATATTATATGATTTTAAATTTTTTAATCATTAATTTCTTAAAATCATCAAATATAAAAATATAAGATAGAATAATAATAATATAAAAATGGAAGATAGAATAATATGTTAAAAAGAATGGTGAGAAATCATTAAAGAAGTTGAAAATTTTTATTTATTAATATTAAAAAATAAAAAATAAAAAATAATTGAATACTTTATTTTTTACCATTTAAAATATGAAAGAAAAACATTATTTTAAATGATCTTATAATTTCAGCCTTTTAAAAAATATTTCCATACCTTCTAGAGCATTCAAATTCTACTAAAGTTTAATTACTTACTTTTTATTAATATGAACATCAAAAGGCTTTGACTCAATTTATTATTAATTTGAGTCAAATTATTATTGATTTGTTATATTTGGAAACTAATTGTGACAAATACTTAATTTCTTTAAGAAATTGTTTATACTATAGAAAGAATACATTTTTTTTTTTCTTTCTATAGATAGATCATGTTTTGAGTTAGCACCAAAAGGGTATAACAATCAAACAAAAATTATATTTTGGAATTTTGAACAATAATTTATATGAAAGTTTTTTATTATACAAAATATGAAATTACTTAGTTAGATGGCCTGAAATTATTTTTTCTTAGTTGTTTGTCAGATTTCTAAATTTGACTCATATCATGTACTTGATTATGGTAGAATTTTTTTTAACATAAGTAGTTATATTTATAATATTTTAAATCTGATACTTTACTTAAAAAATATTAAATGGTTTACCATAATTCATGGCAAATAATATATTTTACAAATAGCAATTACATAAATGACATTGAAGAACTAACAAAGGGTTGGTCCAAGTGTAAGCAATTTGGCATGCTTAAGCAAGATCTTGAGTTTGAGACTTTATAAATACATTTATTCCCATTGGAAGAGCTTTTCACCATGCGCGACGCAAGTCAAATATGCTCTAGTCGAGACAAAGCTTTAAATACTAGGTGAGACAACTCAAAAAAAGACATTGAAGGTACATATGAAAATTCACACGGTTACTACTTTTTGTATTATTAAAGAGATATTGATAATGGAATAGAATGATAAAATAGTATTTGGGTAATTTGAGAGATATTGGAGATAATGGGATGTTGAATTATTTAAAAGGGCATGTAATGATTATGGTAGGTTGAAATAATTGTACGAGTATTTTAAAGTTATATAGAAATAAAAATAATAATTGATAATGAAATGGATTTGAATTTGAATGTATGGTTGTAGTTTTAATGAAACAATGATATTGAATTATCTTGAAATTTGTGCTATTGAAAAATAAGATATTGGAAGTTGGAGTAGCTTTATAACTATATAGGAAGGACCAAAATGTAAATCATTGATGCAGTAATTCAGAGACTGGATTGTATATTTTGTATCATCATTTTTTTAAAATATATTTTTTATTTGGGTAAATTACACTTTGGTACCCTGTGGTTTGACCCTATTTCACTTTGGTACCCTGTGGTTTGAAACTTGACACTTTGGTACCCTGTGGTATTCTCCATTAACACTTTGGTACCCTTTGGAGCTATTTTGTAATTTTAACCATAANAGAGAGAGAGATTGATAAATCAATGATGGATGAAAAAAAGAAAGTTGCAAGTATAATAAAGTAGGGTAATGAAAATTACTAGTTTGTCTAATAATTTTTATATTTGTATTAAAATATAGGCAAATATAGATATTTAAATAAGAATATGTTAATAATTGGATAGTTAATAGAATGAAAGATTTACTATGATGAATTTTTTTTTTGTAAACAAATAGCTAGTAATATTATAGCTCTAGTATCATATTGATATAAGATGATATTATAATTATATTATGTAGACAAGCAGGCTCTGAATAAAGAGCATTGGTCATCAATGTAAGCAAACTCCTATACATATAATTGTGGTATTAAAATATTGTTTACATTTAGCATCGAATTGAAACAAAATCAAACTGAATCAAAAGTTGAACAATTTAATTTTATTTGAAAGACATCATAATTGAATAACTTAGTTAATAAAAAAATTGTTCAAAATCACCTAACAATATTTCCTAAATACAATGTATTACCAAGCTTCGTCTTCAAGAGTTTCTTATCTCGTATATAATTTTAAGCCAAATGTGAAGTGTAATTAAGAGGCAACCACATACCAAGATGTGAACCTTGAATTATTCTCAGCTCATTTTTTGAATAAAAAGATTAACAACAAGCCAACTTCTAGTTTCCTTCTATGCTAAAGTGCAGAATTTAGTTCTTCTATGCTTCTCTATTGTATGATCTTTTAGTGAGAAACCTATAAAGGTGTAACGAGTATAAATTTTTGGAAAAATCACATTTCAAAAATTAATTGTTAAGGTTTGAGAGTTGAGCTTAATTTCTTATAATTAAGGTGTTTTATACTCAATAACTCCCTTAATGTGAGACTCGTGCATACACAAAATCTAACATCTTTTATAAATCTACTATGTAACACTTCACTTGAAATATCAAAATGTTGATTAGTCCCTCCATAATTAGTCTTCTCCAATTCAATTAATCTTTCAATGAAAGTACTATTATAATAAGCCCAGGTACTTATAAAAATCACACTTCAAAAATTAGTTAAATTTCAAGATCTTATAAAAAGTTTTGTACTCAATAACCTCTTTGATGTGCAACTAAGAACATTATTTTATTAAATATATGGATATGAATATGGATGGATGGATATGTTGGATTATTTCTATCAAATAATCCTAATTGTAGATTAGCACTAATCATAAGCCGTAATTTATAATATAATGTATTTATTATTAAGTTACTAATTCATGATAAAGTACTGTCTAATTGGATCTGGCCATACTCTATGGGTGTAATAGAGTCATTCTATGATAGGCCGGTCTGACTTTTAACCCACTTTGAGATAGAGGCCCAACTTACTATCTAGTATGAAAAGATTAATCTCCTATTGTATTAATCTTATTATTCCACTAATTCCAATAACCCCTTCTTTTATTTATATATATATATATATATTATGTTTATTTAGTAATTTATTTATTATTATAATAATATTATTAAGTTATATATATATATTGAATTAAGGAAAGGAATAAGAGTTAGGGGTTTTTATGAAATTGGAATGGCGGTGGAATTGGAAGTAGCTCAGCTAGAGAAGCAAGTTGCTAGCTTCTCAAGTCTCTCTCTCTTGATGCTCTTTCTCTTCCTTTCTAACTTTCATGCTTTTAGACTTGCTGGATAATGATTTTATGAAGCATCATCATCATCAATCAACAAGGATTGTATTTTGAGATCAAAACAAAATTTCAGGTTAGAAATCTTTTAAGATGACCTAAATAGTGGGAGCTTGTTGCCTTGTTAGTTTTCTATTAAAGGGGCAAAATCAATTTGGTTGTACTGTTTTTCAATTGCTGG
The DNA here is from genome assembly GCA_003254925.1 of Chamaecrista fasciculata. Classification (NCBI taxonomy): domain Eukaryota; kingdom Viridiplantae; phylum Streptophyta; class Magnoliopsida; order Fabales; family Fabaceae; genus Chamaecrista; species Chamaecrista fasciculata. The sequence continues at coordinate 58,923 of QANZ01032609.1, forward strand.
TTATTGATGTTGATTGTTAAAGATAAGTTGCCACACATGGTGCAAAGGCCTGGATTCTTGAATTAATATTAAGGGCCATGATGGTGCATGTGGCATTGTGTCTTTAAAATATTTTCAATGTATTATGTAGGCCAGCAACACTAACGTGTTTGATGGTGTATTTTAAAAATGTATGAGTCAAATGTTTCTGATAGTATAGATCTCTTTAAATTTTAAGAAGTTGTCTGTAGACCTCAATTATCTTAGTGGCTAGAAGCCATGAGAGATAAATTTACCTCAATAAATGTAATTGCGATTACAGTTTTGTAAAATTACTCAAGGGCTGCAGACCTGATGGGTGTAAGTGGGTCTTTAAGACTATATATGAGGTCAATGGTGAAGTAGAGAGATTCAAGGCCAGAGTTGTAACTAAATGTTACAAACACATAGAGAATGTGTTGTTTATACAAAAGGCCTAAAACCCTTCTCATTATTATCTCTAAGGATAATTTGATTTATGATGGCCTTTTGGTGCACATTCTGCTCTCGTGCTTCACCAGTTGAATGTAATTACAGCTTGGTAATTACTGATGGAGATTGTGCCCTAGGGCCAATCATTTTATTTATGTGTTATTATTTGAACATATATTTTTGAATAATTTATAGAGATAAATTATGTTGTTATCATATTATTAGCGTGTTTACTATGATAGCGTCCCTGATTGATTATATGATAATTAATCTAAAACTGTCCCTGGTCGATCATTCACGTGGGAACGTAAATGAACTAAGACCAGCATGACCTCGGTGTATAGAGATACATGCACTAGATGCTTCTCGAGAGCCATGGTGCAATTTTGTAAGGGTTACAAATTGCTGGACCGACCCGGAGAGTCCTGCATGGGTTTAGTCATAAGCGAGCCTCTCCTGTACACCTGTCACGATAGCCTTAGACCTGAGGTCTTGACTATTCCGGCATTGTAGTTGTCAAACTTTGGCCTAGTCCAACGTTACCCGTAGCAGGGTAGCCATACAGGCTAGGTACGGGTTTGGTTGATTACCGTGCAAAGGAATGTGGTTGACCAAGATGGGATTTTGTCCCTCATTTAAGATGAGAGATATTTAACTGGCGCCCTCGATGAGTCTGTCCAAGAAATGCGTGGCCACGCTGGGAATTGGGACTAACTCAGGAAATCGAGAAAGTTGTGGTTTGGATTTTGGATGACATTCCCGTGCCTGATCCATGACCAAAATATCGTGAGACAATAGGAATTATGACAAGGTGGTATTTAGGTTAAATCGTTAAAGTCGTTAAAGCGATAACTCCCGTGTTTTGGGTAGTTGTGATGGCTTGCTAGAGTCCGCTCACAACTTGTGAGTCATAAAGATGATTTGCTGCCAACTTCACGTGAGGCCTGCTGGGTCACACATGAGCAGGATCAAGATGCTAATTTTTGGGACACGAATTAGGGTTAATTCGTGAGTCACTTAGGTGACACAATTTAGGACATAGTTAAATGTCTTAGGACATTAAAACTTGTCTTAAATAAATATCTATGATTGAGGTTTTAAATTTGTTGGACAAATTTAAATTTAAATTAATTGTTAAATAGTTTTACAATTAAAATATTAGTGAATAAATAAATTAAATAAGTTTCCTAAAAATTAGGAAATTATTGATTTATTAAATTCACTAAAATTGGGAAATAAAAGGATGAGGGTGGCGCCTCATTATCTTTATTTTTATTAATAGAAATTGTTTTTATTAATTAAATAAAGATAAGATAAATATCTTTTGGAAAAGATATAGGATTTGAATTAAAAGATATTAAGGTAATTCTTTTATTCAAAATTATTAGGAATTAGTTATAACCACCTAAGGAGTTTGGGTTGTTATAAAATTCCTCCAAAACCTACATGAGAATTTCGCCTAGCTCCTTTACTTGGGGTGGAAGATTTGATCTTGCATTTTAAAGATAGGATAAGGCAAAATTCGACTTTTATATATTTAAATATTAAAGTAATATTTAAATTATAAAATCAAATTCTCATGACTCATTCCAACCAATAGGATTTGAGCAAATTAAGATTTGATCTCAAGATTTGATCTTGGATAGTCAAATTCGAATTTGGCCTTTATTTTTGAATTATAATATTAAGTTTAATATTATAAATCAAAAGATATATTGAGATATCTTAGGATATCCAATATCTTAGAGATATCCTAATTGGATTAGGATTCCCTAAAACTAGGAATGAGAACACTATAAATAGAGGCACTAGGCGCCTAACTCATAGACAATTCACAACACACATCAATTCTTGGTTAGACCAAGAATTTCGCCTAGAGCTTCTATTGAGAGTGAAAATTCGCCTAGCCCAATCAATCTTGATAATCAAGAACACTTCTTGATTATTCAAGAATCATAGATAGAGTTCCTATATTCACTTGGGAAGAAGTGAAGGAGGCTAGCACCTAGGCATCTGCCAAACTGCTCGTGTGGATCACCGGTAGAGGAAGGACACTCAGTGGACTTCTCAAATTCGCGAACACGATAAGTCACCGATTGAAACTAGGTAAACATCTTTTCTTACTTGGTATAAACATAGTTAGTGGATCCTGGAAGGAATCACAGAGTTAGCCTTTTAGTTTTATCAAGTTTTAGTTTATAAATTTTAATTTTTCCGCTGCGCTCCCTCTGTGATTTCCCAACAATTACAGCTTTCCCGAAAGGGATGTGAGGGAAGATGTGTATATGTCTGAATAGAAGGATTTGAAAAAATTGAAAAGGGCATTTGATATACAATATTGTAATATCCTTCTATAAGTTAACATTCCTCTTGGAATGATATCTGAAGTTTGGTAAGGCAGTCAACTCTTTCGAGTTTTAGTAAAATTACTTCAGATTAACGCATTTTCCATAAATTTGATTAAAAGGGTTGCATCATTTTAATGATATCCTTTGACCCACATAGTGTGTAGGTGTCTTGAATGAGGCAAAATATTTATTTTGTGGCCACTTTTATGTGAATGACCTGGGAGAAATTTTCTGTATTTAGGGTCTTGTGGCCATCTTGGCTTGTCTTAGGGAACTTACATTAAGTGAGTGCTTAAGAAACTGAATTTGCACTCATGTTCCCTTGATGTTACACCTGTTTGAGAGGGTGAAGAGCTTTCCAAAATTATAGTATCTTCAAATGATCTTTTGGGGATTAAGATGACTAAAATCCCTTATGTATTTATTGCTTTCAGTTTAATGTTTTGCTCAAAGTGTACAATTGCCCAGATACAACTTTCCTTGTAAGTGTACTTTGAAGATACTTGAGCAATTTCGTTAGGATTGTTGGAAAGCTTGAAAAGGTCATGAAATACCTGCAAGGTATTAAGAATCTTGTGTTGGCCTTCAATGAAAGATCTTATCCGAATTGAAAGTTCCAAGTACTCGGATACATATTATGCTAGCTGAATAGATGATCATCTATGTCAGGCTGCATGTTTGTCATGTGTGTGGAGAGGCTGGTTCGTGAAAAGTGTTATAATGACACTCACAACCATTACCACTATGAAAGCAGATTTATCGCTTGTTATAAGGCCACTTGATAGGCTGTATGGGTGAGGAAGTTGATTTCTGACATGCGCATTGATAAAACAATATCACTTCCTCTGACCTTTTATTGCGATAATTCTTATGTTATATGCTTCTCTCTTAGTCACAGGAGTTCAAGTTGTACAAAGTACTTTAGAGTAAAATTCTTGTTTGTACGAGAGAAGATTGTTAAACTTCAAACTTATTGTGCATATCCTTGATAATTATATGCTTGTAGATCCGATGAATAAGGACTACTTGTGGATTTTTTTTTTTCACTTTATGTTGCCCACATGGGTATTGTGTAGTCTTTAATGATGTCTCGGTCTAGTGGGAGTCTGAGTAGGCATTGTTGGATGCAGTCCAACTTCAAGCCTTTTAAGAGGCATTTTGATGTAACTTAATTACATTTGTTGGATTCAACCCAACTTGGTTTCATATCCAGTTGTTGAGATTATGTAAATTTGAATTTACTACATTGTTCTCCCTATCGGATTCAATGTATTGTATAGTCTCTCTTCTGAATTATGAGGTTTATGATCCAAATTAATTATGATGGTGAAGTCATTACATTGTTTTCCCTATCGGATTCAATGTTTCGTTTATTGATTCACTTATGAATTTTATGTGGCTTAATGTCATTTATGATCCAATTTTTGGTAATGAGAATTTGTTAATTTATGACATTGTTTTCCCTATCGGATTCAGTGTTTTGTATATTGTCTCAATTTTAATTTATTCAAGATTGGTGCTAATTGGTAATTTGATATATGTTGTTTTATTTTGATATGAACTAAACTTGCTCTTGATTAGTGCTATCCAAGTGGGAGACTGTTGGATTATTTCTATCAAATAATCCTAATTGTGGATTAGCACTAATCATAAGTCGTAATTTATAATATGATGTATTTATATTAAGTTACCAATTCATGATAAAGCACTGTCTAATTGGATCTGGTCATACTCTATGAGTGTAATAGAATCATTCTATGATAGGCCGGTCTGACTCTTAACTCACTTTGAAATAGAGGCCCAACTTGCTATCTAGTATGAAAAGATTAATCTCCTATCGTATTAATCTTATTATTCCACCAATTCCAATAACCCCTTCTTTTATTTATATATTTATATATATATATATTATGTTTATTTAGTAATTTATTTATTATTATAATAATATTATTAAGTTATATATATATATTGAATTAAGGAAAGGAATAAGAGTTAGGGGTTTTAATGAAATTGGAATGGCTGTGGAATTGGAAGTAGCTCAGCTAGAGAAGCAAGTTGCTAGCTTCTCAAGTCTCTCTCTTGATGCTCTTTCTCTTCCTTTCTAACTTTCATGCTTTTAGACTTGCTGGATAATGATTTTATGAAGCATCATCATCATCAATCAACAAGGATTGTATTTTGAGATCAAAACAAAATTTCAGGTTAGAAATCTTTTAAGATGACCTAAATAGTGGGAGCTTGTTGCCTTGTTAGTTTTCTATTAAAGGGGCAAAATCAATTTGGTTGTACTGTTTTTCAATTGCTGGTTATTGATGTTGATTGTTAAAGATAAGTTGCCACACATGGTGCAAAGGCCTGGATTCTTGAATTAATATTAAGGGCCATGATGGTGCATGTGGCATTGTGTCTTTAAAATATTTTCAATGTATTATGTAGGCCAGCAACACTAACGTGTTTGATGGTGTATTTTAAAAATGTATGAGTCAAATGTTTCTGATAGTATAGATCTCTTTAAATTTTAAGAAGTTGTCTGTAGACCTCAATTATCTTAGTGGCTAGAAGCCATGAGAGATAAATTTACCTCAATAAATGTAATTGCGATTACAGTTTTGTAAAATTACTCAAGGGCTGCAGACCTGATGGGTGTAAGTGGGTCTTTAAGACTATATATGAGGTCAATGGTGAAGTAGAGAGATTCAAGGCCAGAGTTGTAACTAAATGTTACAAACACATAGAGAATGTGTTGTTTATACAAAAGGCCTAAAACCCTTCTCATTATTATCTCTAAGGATAATTTGATTTATGATGGCCTTTTGGTGCACATTCTGCTCTCGTGCTTCACCAGTTGAATGTAATTACAGCTTGGTAATTACTGATGGAGATTGTGCCCTAGGGCCAATCATTTTATTTATGTGTTATTATTTGAACATATATTTTTGAATAATTTATAGAGATAAATTATGTTGTTATCATATTATTAGCGTGTTTACTATGATAGCGTCCCTGATTGATTATATGATAATTAATCTAAAACTGTCCCTGGTCGATCATTCACGTGGGAACGTAAATGAACTAAGACCAGCATGACCTCGGTGTATAGAGATACATGCACTAGATGCTTCTCGAGAGCCATGGTGCAATTTTGTAAGGGTTACAAANCTAAAAATCTATGTGACTAGTCACAACTAATTAACAACTCCAACCAATTACTTAGAGTTCAAGATATCTTATTATTATACACTAAGATTAAGTCCCCACTATATATATTGAGTTCATATCTAATGAGTTCATATATATTGAGTTCATATCTTTTTAAAATTCAATTACATATATAGGAAGCTTGAAGCTCAAGAGTTCCTCCATTGATGATAATATTTGCAAAATCAACACAATCATTTATTTGGATTCACCTTCTTGACCCACCTGTTCCCTAAACTTAGGCATAAATGTTTTCTGTGACTGATTCTCTTTTTCTCTTTAAAACAAAAGAGCTGATATCTTGATTCACTTTCATACTCTAAATCACATGCATATCAACACATGTATGATTCCCCATGCTTACAGATAATCAGACACACATCACTCTGTTAAACTGTGGAGGAAGAATGAAGAATCTGAATAAGTACTTTGCTTCACTTCACCATATTCACAGATAATCCAAAAGCTTGAAACTTTATAAATAAGTCAAGATATTGTTTACTTTCTTTTTTTGTGTTTATATCTTCAACTCTAATCTATTACTGTGTGTATGTGTGTTGTGCCATCTATTTATATTCACTGATTCTGTTTTTGTCTTGGCTTTCCAATTTAGAAAACTTAGAATGTTGAATTTCAATTTCTTCAACTTGAAAAAAAAACATCTTCAAAAATTTTGCAATCACTTTACTTTTGACATGTTAAGTATTGAGGCAACATGACAAGTCTGTGACTCACTCTTCTTCCTCTGTCCTTTGCTCCTCTCAGTGAATCATTATCTTGCATAACAAACCATGACAAAGCTTCACATTGAGGGACCCTCATCATATAAAAATATAATATTATTATATATATTTATACAAAAAAGATGGCTATAGATTAGGCTGCCACTTCATCAAAGTAACTTTACCATATCCAAATCCATGCCAATCTCTGAGAATAGAACAGCTTAACAAATATTTTATGTATTAAGGAGATTTTGTTTTTCCTTTGAGGGTGTTTTTCACTTAAAGCAATCCTATTTGAAGTACTGTTGAAAATTAAATGTAAGCATGCACCTCTTTCAACTGGGATTCGAACTTGAATTCATCACATTGTAGGAGACTAGCTATTTCCGCTAGACCAAACCTCTATCGGTATTAAGGGATTAATCATATAGTCAAACAAAGTGGATAATCTAAGATGAAACATCCTGGCCGGCCCACAATTCTTGTTGGAACTTAGATGATCATTAATAAAGACCCTTACCAAATCTCTATGTTTATCCTGTTTTCCAGCTAACTTTTGTTGACATTTGAAAATGACATTCCAGAACCCCACAAGGCATTAGGATAGCTTATACTATAGCACTTAGCACCTTGTTTTAAGCACACATTTTACCAAGTCTTACCTGAGAATTTTTCAGACTTTTTAAATTAAATTACACAAGTTTCTTTAGTATTGCCATCTGCCTCTTCATTTCCCACTTGAAAATCTACATAATAAAAATTGAGTCAGTTAGTAAAAGCAAACAGTTTCAACTAAAATGTCTTCTGCTTCTAATATATTCATCAGTTGGTGTTAGGATAGCTTATACTATAGCACCTTGTTTTATGCACTCATTTTATCAAGTCTTACCTGAGAAATTTTGCAGACTTTTTAAAAGTTTATGATGTATTCTTATTTTAATGAAATTTGTCTCTCTTCCTAAGAAGATGACAAGTTTCTTTAGTAGTGTGCCATCTGCCTCTTCATTCTCCACTTAAAAATCAAAATAAAAATTGACTCAGTAAAATCAAACAGTTTCAACTAGAATGTCTTTTATTTCCAAGATATTTATCATGATCAATTGTTATTACAAATTGCGGTTGCAGTTCCAGTTGCTGATGCGATTGCTTTGAGTTTATTGTGGTTGCAGGTAGTGTTATTATACAGATCGCAGTCATTGCGGGTGTTGTTGTTGCAGTCACTATTGCAACAACAATATTGCAGCCTTGATCGCTATTAGGTGTCCCACTTTAGAGCTGAAATAATCTATCAAACTCTTTGGGTTTTTTTTCCCTCAATCAGCAAAAACCAGTTTAAATGTTTAATATAACTTACTAAACTAACCATGTGTTTTACTAATTACTCTCAATTTGAATTCAACTCAAATGATCATATGAGAGTAAAAGAGTACTCTGTTTCCATGGGCAGAGAGTTGAAGAGAAAACAAGTTGCACAGAAAATGAAGTAAGAACTACAAAAAGGGTAAGAGAGTTTTGAGCCCATCAACTTGTAGAAAGGCCAATGAAGGATTTTATTTTGTTCCAATCTTTGGTGGGACCATTTCATGACATGTTCCTTCATTGTTTGTTAATGCCTTTGTTGTTGCTCCTATGTCAGCATCGGCAACATTTGTATGCTACTCTAGTGCTGTGTTGTTAATCTAGCATCCCCATGACATAAGACAAAACACTAGTCCATTCTAAGTCAAAGTCACACAATTGGGAGTATCGAAAAAATTAGAAAAAGGAAAGAGCATGCCTTTCTTTTTTATCTTGTTGCTTACACCAGAAAGAAAGAAAGAAAGAAAGAACGAAAATTTAGTTATATCTGATGCATGAGACGGCAGAAAAATAATACAGATAATATATGGTAGCCAGTTGCATTGTGAATACAGAAGGCGACGTGAGCAGTCTATATGATGACATATGTAAAATAAGTGAGGCAGACTTTGAAGTTACACAAGAGAAGGTTACAAAAGCAATAATAATCCACTGTTTGGACGATTTAGATGGGACTTACAATAATAGATAATGAGTCTCATCAACGTGTTCAAGATAAGAAAGTGACTTAATGCATTATATTCTTTATGAATTGTCAGACACAAGTTGTCTACAAAGTATAATTACTTTTCAGTATTTTCAAAGCTTTTGTCTTTACTATCAGAGAAATTCTTACATGCAAATTTGAATGGTATACTTATATTTATATCATTTATCCTTCTTACTCAACCACTGTTTGTGCATATTGCAGTTTCAGCCAAGGTGTTATGAACTTTCTCAGTGAAATGCAAGTAATGAGTGACTGTATGATCAAAATTAAAACGTAACAAAGGGACACACAAAATTCATTATATACAAAACTTTCATTTCAAGATTTTATCCTACATATTATTTATCAAACATGTCATGACATGAGATGATACTGGAGGCAAAAAAAGAAATGAAATCATAGAAATCAAAAAACAACCAATTCTGCTCAGCCTACTACTTGGCTGATGCCAAGCATATTTACAGCAGTTCCTCCTACGCTCACTCCCAAATACAAGCACTCATCAGAATCTTATAAGCAAGAACGACTCGATTCGATTTGAACAACCCTTCATTTCCAGAGAACTAGAATGCCTTATTCTTCATTCTAAAGCCCTCTATCATACCAAACGCATTATTGCTCAACTTCAAAACTGGCACGAAGTACCAAGCCTCTGTCTCTGCTTCTGACCTAAGGTTACGGATTTCCTTTTGGCAAATGCCGGATACAAAAGCTCTTGAAACTTCTCCAGAAACACTGTCCATTCATCATCAGTCATATCAGCAAGCTTCACAAAGCTTATGCTTGCAGGAAGCTGCTCATTGGCACTCCTATGCCCAGATGATATATTTGAGCTATAGCTATTGTCCAATTTTCCTCCCGAGTATTTCTGGGGTTTCTCACCTAATGTGGTATTTTTCAGTGACACAGAAAGTGTTGAAACATTTTGGATTGTTTGAGGGGGAAATGAAACAGATCCTGATGGATCTTCCTCACCACTTTCCTCCTCTTCCTCTTCAATGCTTTCATCAAGCTTGGAAAGTGGGATGCCACCAAATCCACTCCCATATCCAAATTGAAAGGCTGATCTGGTTAAAGAATCATCAAATGCCATCTCAGGAGTTAAATCTGACACAGCATCATCACAGTCTATATCAAACTGGAATTCATCATCTCCCATCTCAGTCTTCGGAGATAGTTCCTCCCTCTCCATAATCATATTTCTTGCCTCCAAACAAACAACTTCAAGCTCACTAGGTTCCTCCTCACCTCTGCGAAACTCCCTAGTCATCATCTCACCAATCTCAGCAAGACAAAGACCAAACTCAGCAGCCTCCTTGAGGAAAATGGTGCAGAGTACCAAGACTCTCAGACAACCCTCACGAATCATGGGCAGCTCCATTCGAAGCATCTCACAATCTCGAGTTGGATCAAGATTTCTGATGTAATCAAGCTCATCTTCGGAGAATGGAATTGAAGCCTGAGGCCAATGAATCCATTCAAAGTAAGGATCCTCCAAAGTTTCTGGCAAGCAAAGCCCGTGATCTATAGGAATGAGCTCCACCTGCCCAAATGTCCCAATGTTATCGAGTTTTCTGACTAACAAGTTTCCAGCATGCCTATCCGTGTTAAGAATCCTAATATCTAACATTCCTATACGATGCACAGCAGCAACAGGGAAGCTAGATGTCCCATGATCACTGGCATCAAAATCATGTGGTATGTACTGTTGGAATGATGCGATCTTGCTGACCAACTTCTTCCTCTCGAAATTGGTCCCATTGACCCCATTGTTGACATTGAAAATTGAGTGAGTAATCTTGACCAAGGCAGTTGGAGGAACATTTGCAAAATGATCATGATCAAGCAGATACGCTACAACTTCTCTGAACCCCGTCTCCCCTACCCGAACTGAGCGTTTCAAACCCGGCTGTCCAAGAGCCTTACCAACAAATCCTTTTGGATTGTTTGGGGCAAAAGGCTCCTCATCTGTTGGTTTCACTAGTGCAACACTCTCACCTCTGCTGTTCCGAAAAAAGTATGCACCTCCAAGACCACCATGAACAGGGACTGGATCAATACCCGCCTTAATTGCCTTCACAGTATCCTTGACCAGTTGTTTCATTCTATCCAGGTGATTTGATTGCCCCAATATCTCAATAGGACCACTTTTGTCCCTGTGCTGGATATCCCTTCCCGTGGGTGACAGACAAGGAGTGGATGAGCTTCGGTGCATAATATTCCTGGTAAGAAGAAGTGGAGAATCATTTCGAACGGCACTCAGGTCATTCTTAAAGACAATATCCCCAAATGTTAGAGAGCTTTCTTCTGTTGGGACATTGAGAGCAAGCTGCAACCTCCTCTTCACGGTATGAACATTGTCACTACGATCCAATTCCATACCAAGGACACATCCAGTTTCTGTTTGCACAAAAACTCGTCTCCTCCCAGCAGGTTGCCTACCTTCCATTATGCTTTTCCCATGGTACTCCCCGCAGTGCGGGCTCCTCATTATCGCCACAGCCATCTGGGTTTGAATAGGGCTGTCCAAATTACGGGACATGGACTGAAGGCAACGGATATGTATATGACGGTGGAAGAAAGCTTCTTCCCTCCCCAGAAGTTGGTAAACTGGTCAAAAGTAATACAGTGAGGCCAATATCGTGTTCTCCAACGACCATGAATCAGAAGGAAGGAGTGAATCCCACTTTAGACCCTCGAGTGAACAAAGTGAAGGATGAATGCAGGAATAGATATAGAAAAAAAGATTGCTACATTGAAGAGGCCATCATGCCCAGGTAGCTAAGTATAAAATCTGCACACAAGTAAGGAGATTTAATCAAAACTCAAACCATGGCAAGTGTAAATTACTGCTAAACAACATCAATAACTTTCACGTTTAGTTCAATTAATTCAAAGCAAATACATGCAGTCATTAACAAGAAAAAAAAAACTGAATGTATAACTTTCGCACCGAGATACTCGCAACTATGAACTACATACTAGGATGATAGTGAACGGATAGATTCAACCAAATGCATATATAAGACTCCGTAATTCTAGAGATTTAAGAAATAATAATGTAAGCTTCAGTTTTGAATCCAATATAGCTGATATAAATGAAACGCGAACGAAAAGCATGCGAAACCTCCTCCCCAATAACTTCGTCAAGCATTTAATAACTTCACAGAGAAAACGTAAGAAACCGCAAAGCTCAGAAAGAGTAATTTCACGACTTAAAGAATTTCGGTTTTGCGCTAGAAAATCCCAAAATATAAAATCTAATTTGAAACCAGAAACCCAAGAAGCAAAAACACTAACAGAAAGCTCAAAAAATAAACAACAAAACAGGGATGACTGATTTGATAATTTTATCCGCACAAAATTGGAAACTATCGAGTGAGCTCCAACCCAGTTTTCGTTGAAGGCACAATACAAGAACAATCAAATGAAAATGCAGAAACGAAACGAAGAAAGCTCTAAAAACTTCACACTCACCACAATGCTAGATCTGGAAATGGAATCGAACGAAATTCCAGAAGCTGTTATAGCTGAAAAAAGCAGAGGACGAATCGGAAGAATGGTGTGTTAATCGTACGATGAAACGAAACGAGGGTGATGACTCGTCCGAGTTGACTCAGAAAATCTCTTTCGTTTCGTGTTCCTCTCGCACTCAGATGAAATGAACGTTCTTTAACCCAATGCCTCAACCTGGTTAAAATACTAACCATGGTCAGAACTTAACCCAGCACACAAAACACACACAGTCATACACACGCAGACACAGTCTCTCTCTATATTCATTTCTCTCTCTAGGAAGACTCTAGAACTAGGAATCAGGACCGTTGGATCATAGAGAAGAGAGAAGATCATAGCCGTCTGATAATGTAGGAGGCTGACGTGGAGATAAGGTACTGGAGTGTCAGTACAATTTTTTAGTGCCAATCCGATCGTTGATTCTGTTAAGCCGTACGCAATCTGAGCCAATGGATTTTGCTCCACGTGGGCCCCATGTGACGCTTTTTCAGATGGAATGATCGTACGGTATAGATTGAATCAGGGAATGTTGATCTTCATAGGGATGATCATGGTACCCGGACCATACCAGATGTGAGTGGGTATCAAAATCAATTCTCATACTTATACTTGTTGGGTAGTTTAATCCCCATACCTGCACTCAGACTCAGGAAATTTTTAAAATAAATTATTTTTTGTTAATAGAAAATTTATATTTATCCAATTTTTTACATCTATAACTACTAAAAGTAAAAAAATAAATCATAAATATGAATATATTAATAAAATATTTCAATATTTATAAAAACTTTACATTTTTTAAAAAGTGTTAAAGTATTATATATTTTATATATAAAAATATATTTATTATTACTAATGGGTATATGGGTAGGGTACCACCATACCCGAACCCATACCCATTAAGAATGGGTACGGGTTTAGACCCATACCCACAGGGTAAATTTGAGGGTTTTCATTGGGCATGGGTATTTTAATCATCCCTGATTCATTTCTGATTTTTTTTTTTGGCCAAAGAATAATTGATAACAAATTTTACAGGCTATTTTTTTTTTGTTTTGGACTATTATCAACTTGAGTAAAGAACAGATCGGACGGCAAAGAAAAGGACAAAAGATGATCGCACGGTTCTGCTTTGATTGTGTCACCATCAAGCAACTGTAATAATAAGTTCAGTAAAATAACAATTTGGTCCCTAAAAATAACTAAGTTTCCAATTCAATCTCTAAAAGATTAAAATACACTTTTAGTCTCTGAAAAATCAAAACAGTATACTTTTTAGTCTCTAAAAGATTAAAATAGTATACTATTTAGTTTATAAAAGTGATTAATTAGTATATTATTTTGATCTTTTAGGAACTAAATTATACATTTAAATCTTTCAAATATCGAATTACCAACTTGACAATTATTTAGGGATCAAATTGTAAATTTAATCTAATAAGTTTGATGATCCATACATAGAAATTGCTTCTCAGAAAGCAATCAGCTTGAATTGGCAGAGCATGATGGATACTGATGACAATCTCTCACTAAAATAGTTATTGATGATTCATAATTAATTAAAGTCTCAATCTCAAAGAATATCTAGTTAGTTTTATATAATAATCCCAAGTTTCACTAGTTTATAGGGGAAATCAAAATTTAAAATTTCCTTGTTTTAGTATCAAATAAAAATTAGTGAAGTATCTTACCAGACATAAAAAGGAAAAAAAGAAAAGAAACAAAGAAATATTTTATGCAGCACCATACAAGCAGGCCATGTTCGCCCCATGTTTGAGTGTACTTTTTTTTGTTTAATTTATGCTAGTTTTGGAAAATAAAGTGAAGTGAATCTTAAAATTATCTAATATTATATATTCTATATAATGTTTGTTAAAAACTTAAAATACACAAAATTTTCTTAAATTTTGTTCATTGTGAAAAATATTTTCATTTTAGAAAGTGGTAAAAGACTCGTGAATTTGTACAAATAACCTATTTTATTTGTTAAAATGTTCAGTAAATTTCAAAAAAAAATTATTTTAAATAAGTCTTTTGCATTTTAATATATAATATATATAGATATATATATATATATCTTGATATAGTGGCATCCATCCACTCATAAAACCAACAAAGTAGGTGTCAGTATTTTGAGCTCTATATGAGTATATGCTCATTCAAAACCATGTGTGTTGATGCAAAGTGATTTTATAACTTTATATTATAAGTAAGGAATTATATTCTTTAGTATGTGTAAAAGTAATTTATAATATTATATACATAATGATGAACCTGGTTTTGGCCGGGGGTCATTACCTGATTCAGATGAGGCAACTCTGGGTTAAAGGTTACTTGCAAGACAATAAACATACAGGGTGGGCCTGCGATTCACCTCCGATGCTTAAGTTAGTAAGGGTTATGAGCTCAATAATCTCAATGGACTGAGTAGAGAGCGTATCTTTTTCCAGTGTGAAGGGTTAACCTTTTTATACTAGATGAGGGCAATCTGGTGTGATCTTATCATAAATGTCTGGATGTTTGATTGTGATCCTGGCTGATCTGATTGTGATCCTTGGCTCCCATGTAATTTTCTTTTATGTGAAAGGTGCCTTGATGACCAAGGCGTTATCGAGGAGAGGATCTTTGAGTGATTTTTCTTGATTGACAGCGAATCTTGATAGATCCTTGATTGGTTCCTGATTGACTCAAGGAATGTTTCCTTATTCTTCGCTCCGTGGGCGCCCTCAGCCTTCATGCTTATGGGCGCCCTTGTCCTGGCACGATGTAGGGCGTTCATGACCCTTCAACTTGTCCAGTGGGTATTTGGCGCATTGGACCAAGGGCATATGTTGCCATTTGGGCCTTCTAATTATTGGGCCTATTATCACTAGTCCCAACAGAAGAAGTGAAGTTCTGTCCCCATCAGTGGAGTCCCCTTCGATGGCGTCCTTGACACTGACTGTAACCTCATGGGCGTTGTCGTCGTTGACGCCACGGGTTTCATCTCGCAGATCCAGGAAGGTTTGCCTAATATGGCGTCCTCGGGCCTGATTGCTTTTTCCTTCGTCGTTCTAGTTTCTCTGCTGACGTTGCGTGTCACTTCGTTTCTTGAATGTCAGCGCATCTTGGCCATGTGTCACAGCGCGATTGGCCAATTCTCCATCATGATGGCGGAACATGGATCGAGGGGGGCGCATTTAATGCGTTATTTTGGTTATCGTGAAAGGTTTTTCAAAATCGTCAATTCTCCCTCCTTTCCTCTTTACTCTGCCATCTTCAATTTCTCAAGTTTTCTCTCTCTACCTTGTTTTCTCTTAAATCCTCGTCGAAACTGTGTGTTCGAGACGCTCCGTTCAGCAGTGCCACCGCTCTTTCTGCTCCGATTATCGCGACCGGCGACTTCCAGTGAGCATTGTGATACTTCCTTTGGTTGTTTTTATGTAATGCATGTTTTTGTTGTTGAGTTTTACTCATAGTGTTCTTCGTGTTCTTTGCGTTCTTCGCGTTCTTCGTAGTGCTCGTCAAGATCATCCCCAGTTTTTCTTGAGGACTCTTCTTTGATTCCCCAACACCATGGACTTTGATGAATGTGAGTTTTCTAACCTTTCCAATTCATCTTCGTCATCTTCTTCATCTTTTTAATTCTGGTCTGAGAGATGGTGATGTGGGGGCGTCTTTGTCCCATGTTCCAGGAGAGGTTGAAGAAGTGCTTGCTGACTTGTCTTCGTCCACGTCGTCGGAGATTCGTGAGATGTTATCCACTCATGCGGAGTCGGCGTCCATAGATGGGGGGTCATCTGTACCCGAGGAAGCGGGTGGCGCTGATGTTCCTGTCTAGGCGTCCATAGGGGATGGCAATCCTCAGCAAACGATCTATGGTGAGGAAGTTGATTTTCAAGCTCACCTTGAGTGGTTTCTTTGTCAGAATTGCAAGTTGGCCAACGTTCCTTGGTTCAAGGGGGAGACGACGCTGTGTGGTCCCGATAGGGCCGAAGTCATGAGAAATGTGCGTCCCGTAGTTGATTGGCGCCGTCAGAGACCCAATGAGAAGGTGCAGAAGGCGTTCTTGGATCTGACTAGCGATGTGGTGAAGGAGTACTATACCTGGAACTTTGGTGTGGACGTACTCGAGGGGCTCAACCGAAAATTGATGTCGTCCTCGCCGCGTCGTCGGGATGTGAGATTTCCACCCTGAGTCACCTGGCGTCACCGCCGGACCTACTCTACACCGATGGGAGAGGTTTTCTGATCTGTGAGCACGTCCTTGGGGGTTGTGATGTAGAAATGCCTTTCAACCCTGCGGTCCTGGATCTTCTAGCCATTATGAATATTTGTCTCATTCAAGTTAGTGCTAATGGATGACGCATCTTGTTGGGCTTTGTTGCCAAATGTAAGAGGGATGGAGTTGCTGCAACAGCCCGGTTGTTTTTGTATTTTTTCTACCCTCGCTGGGTGGATAATTGTTTCATCTCCTACTACAGACGTCTGGGGTGCCCCAAGATTTTGAAGCATGCCGTTAGCAACCCCAAGGAATGGCAATATAAGTTTGTTTTTATTAAGGAGTCGGGATATGACCGGCCTTTCTGGGTTCGCGCGTCGGATGAGCGCGCCATGTTTCCCTTATCATGGAGGAGGCCTCGACTCGGGCCCTTCAAATGCAACTGGAGGGACCTAACCGTTGATGAGCGCTTGGCGGCGCTGCGGTTGAACACCACTGACCTTTTTTTTCTTAAGCGTTGTATGTGTCTCTTTTTGTTCTTGCACGATATTTCATTTTGTACTGATTGTTTCTAAACTCTGCTTGGTTTACATTTGAGTGGTAGAGGCATCCTTGGCCGATGTTATCGGGACCAAGCATCCTCGGGGGGACAAGGGGAAAGAGAAAGAGGTGGCGTTCTCAAAGAAGAAGCCCGTTTCTGCCCCCAGGAAGCCTGGGAACCTCACGATTCGTGAGCCCACTGCGGCTCCAAGTCCTCCTACCAATCCTATCGGCGGGGAAAAAGAAACTGCTGCTCCTGCGGCCAAGGATGGGAAGGCGCCGTCGCGAAAGCGCGCACGCCCTGCTAGTGAAGTTCCTCTAATCCCAGCTGCTCCAGAGGCTGGAAACTTTAACGCTCTGGAGATTCTTTCTAACTGTCTTTTTAGGCAGCGGCGGTGAAGAGAGACGACTTGGCTAAGGCGTCCACGGAAAACACTTAGGATCCTGCCGAGGAGACCGCTCAATTTTTGTTGGCTGCTGGATTGTGAGTATTAGCCAACAGCGTCTCCAGCAAAGATCTCATTTCGGAGAGGGATGACGCACGCGAGGACGCCAAGAAGTAGCGTCGTGCTGTCGAAGAGCTGACGGATGAATTGGACCTAACCAAGGCTTCACGGGATTCCCTCAAGATCGGGTACGAGCGGAGAGGTAAGCAACTGGAAGAGACCGTTGGCATTCTCAACCAGCTCAACGAGAAAGTGGCTGGTCTGGAAGTCGAGATTCGAAATCGCAAGGATGCCAACGTGGCCCTTAAGGAGTTAGCCTTGAGGCAGATCAAGTGGACGAGTTCTCGCTACAATTATATAGGTTTTAGGAACGTCATCCAGCAGTTGAGGTTGCGCAACCCCAACTTGGATATTTCAGGGATATGCCCAAATAAGATAGTTGAGGGCATGCTCATCGAAGACCCAATAGACTCTGACCCTGTAGTGAAGATCCCTAGGATGCCCGAGAATTATGCACTGAAGGGGTATGAATCCGGGGGTGATGACGAATTTCCCTGGTTCCCAAATTGCATGGTTCCTCTTCCGGGTGAAGAAGATCAGGGAGTTACGGATGCTGCCACTCCTAGGGATGGTGATGTCAACGCTCGTGGCGCTGATGGTGAGGGCCCCGTTGCAGATTGTGCTGCTGTAGGTGACAACGCCGCGGATGATGTCGCGGGTGATGCTGCAAATGAGAGCGCCCCTGCTGGTGAGGACACTGAGGAAGCTCCTCCAGCCAACATTGCTGAGGATACCCCGGCTGACGCTTAGGCCTACGTGCCTATGTTTATTCTGTTTCGGGCCTGCGCGCCCCCATTTTTTTTAATTATGTTGGATTTGTTGTGGCTTTTGTGCCACATTTAACTTGGTATTGAATGGCCTTTGTGCCAGTTTTCGGATATTTGGGAGGTGGCGCCCAAAATTTATGCTATTAGTTTAGCTATATTTGTTTACAGCTCCTTATCCCTGCTTTGCATGCCGTGTTTGACTTGCGTTTTCCATGCTTTGATTTGATTATCGTTTTGTTTGCACGTTAAAGTGCTGCCTCGTGATGGGCACGCTTCGAGCGTTTCTGTATCATACGCTAAGTTTTTTACTAGTCATCCAAGGGAGGGACGGTCCGCATGGTTGGTGAGTGTCATACTCACAAGGCTCCTTCAAGGGCCTTTTTGTTGCTGTTTCGAGGGCGTCCCCCGAGCAACTTAATATAATTAACAGTGTGTTAGGAAAAATGCACTTTATTGATTTAAAATCTAAGTAAAATTGGCTTAATGGTCTTCTTTGGTTGTTACAAAGCTCCCTTACTAAGGGAAATAAAATTTGAGTTTGGCCATATTCTAGGCGTTTGGAAGTGGCTTACCTTCAAAGGTCTCCAGCTTAAAGGCGTTGCCGGGCAGGGTTTCTGTAACCCTGTATGGGCCTTCCAAGTTTGGTCCCAGCTTTCCGTGTCTAGGATCCTTCCTGTTGTTTTCCACAGTTCTGAGTACCAAGTCCCCTATTTTGAGGGTCCTGGGTTTGATTTTGGAGTCATGGTATTTCTTAACCATTTGGTTGTAAGCGGCTTGCCTAATGGCTGCAACTTCTCTCCTTTCTTCCAAGCTATCCAGCTTTTCAAGTCTGGAGTTGGCATCATTGGTACTTGGATAGTTGATTATCCTCTTGATTGGGACGTTTACTTCAGCAGGTATCACTGTTTCATGCCCGTATGCCAAGGCGAAGGGTGTTTCCTTCGTGGCTGTTGGCTCTTTGGTTCTGTATGACCATAATACTGAGGGGAGTTCATCAACCCATCTTCCCTTAGCTGACTTCAGTCTCCTTTTGATTCCTTGTATGATGATCCTGTTAGCCAATTCAACTTGGCCCTTTGTGGCAGGATGTTCCACTGAAGTGGTCTTGTGACGGATTTTCCAGACCTTACAGAAGTATTTGAATTTATTCCTCGTGAACTGAGTGCTATTGTCAGATATCAATGTGTTTGGGATGCCAAACCTGGTGATGATATTCTACCACACGAATTTTTCCATGGCTTCCGTGGTTATGGACGCCACAGCTTTGGCTTTCACCCACTTTGTAAAGTAGTCTACAGCGACTATGAGAAATTTTCTCTGGTAAGTTGTCATTGGGAAAGGTCCCGCTATGTCTATCCCCCAAAGGTCAAAGGGCCATGGCAAGGTGATGGCGTTTAGGGGGGCAGCATGTGAATGGATCATGTTAGCGTATTTCTGGCATTTCTCGCACGAGCAGACAACGCTCTCTGCATCTCGTTGGATTGTAGGCCAGTAGTAGCCTGCTCTTTGGATTTTCTTTCGCATCGCCATTGGTCCTTGGTGGCTTCCACATAGCCCTTCGTGGACTTCTATCAACACTCTATTGATCTCGTCTCCTGCTGTGCACTTGGCTCCAGGATGACTGAAGTTTTCCCTGTATAAGGCGCCTTGCCTAATGAAATACCTGTCAGATCTCCTTGTGACCTTTCTGTCTTCGTTCTTGTCTGAATGGAGGGCGTTGGTGGCCAAATATTTGAATATTGGTGTTCTCCAGTCATCAACTTCTTCCGTGGGAAGAACATCCTGCTCTAGGACTGACGGCTGTTGGAGATTGTGCCCTAGGGCCTATCATTTTATAAATATGTTTTGAACATATTAATTAAGTTATGGAGATAAATTAATGGTTATCATATTATTAGCGTGTTTGC
>QANZ01032632.1:5594-22099 GCA_003254925.1 Chamaecrista fasciculata
CTGGAATAGTCATTGACCTCAGGTCAAAGGCATCGCTACAGGCGTACTAGGAGAAACTAGCTGATGACTAAACCCATGCAGGATTCTCCGGGTCAGTTCAGCAATTCGTAACCACCTTACGTAATTGCACCATGACTCTCGTCCCAGCATCTAGTGCGTGCATCTCATGCACCGAGGTCATGCTGGTCTTAGTTCATTTTTGCTCCCACAAAAATAATCGACCAGGGACAAGTTTAGATTAATTATCTCATAATTAATCATGGACGTTATCATAGTAAACATGCAAATGATATGACAACACATTAATTTATCTTCCATAAATTAATAATATGTTCACAACATATTTATCAAATAAAATGATTGGCCCTAGGGCACAATCTCCAACACACAAGTCCCATCCACAAGTTTGTCAATATTGGGCAGTGGGTAGTGATCTTTTGGACATGCTTTGTTGAGGTCAGTGAAGTCTACACACATCCTCCACTTGCCGTTGGATTTCTTGACCAGTACCACATTGGAGAGCCATTCAGGGTACTTAGCTTCCCTGATAAATCCTGCGGCTAGTAGTTTGCCAACTTCCTCTCGGATAGCCGTCTGGCGCTCATGGCCAAAGAGGCGTTTTCGTTGGATCACTCCTCTTCTGCCATCGGTGTTCAGGCTGTGACAGATGAGCTTCGGGTCAATTCCTGGCATGTTTGCAGGACACCAGGCAAAGACGTCCGAAGATTCCCTCAAGAGTTGGATGAGTTCGGATTTCTCTTCCTCATGGAGGAGCATGTTGATCTGTACTGTTTTCTCGGCGTCTTTGCCGAGCTGTACAACCTCTAAATCTCCTGTTGGCTTGGGTCTTTGATTCGAGATTTCATCCCTGAAATCTTCTATCTCAGCATTCGAAGCCTCTAGCTTCCCTTCATTAGGGGCGTTATCGGCCGATATGTTCGCCCGCGTTTTTCTCTTCCTTTCTTCTTCATTAGTTTTTGCCAGACTCATCGCATAGCATTGTCTGGCTGTCCTCTGGTCCGCTCTCACTTGACCCACTCCCTGTGGCGTTGGAAACTTCATGCGAAGGTGAGCAGTGGATATCACTGCTCTCATTTTGTTCAGGGAGGGACGCCCAAGGAGGACGTTGTACGCTGAGGGCGCTTGTACCACCAAGAACTCCACCATAATACTCGTCACCCTTGGCTTTTCCCCCACGGTGAGTCGTAAGTCGACGCTACCAAGGGCTGGTATCTGATCTCCTGTGAATCCTATAAGGCGCCCATGGTGCTCCTTGAGGTCTGACCTTGGAACGCCCAGCTGATCGAAGCATGACTTGTAAATGATGTCAGCGGACGAGCCCTGGTCTACCATGATCCTTTCAACTGTAAAGGTTCCAACTCGTGCTGTGATCACCATAGGGTCATCGTAATCCTGGTTGACTTCCCACAATTCATCGTCAGTGAAGGTTATGGGTTCAACCCATCTTTCTGCTTTGGATGCTTCCTTGTAGTCAATCCTAAGTATGGATCGATTCACCTTCCTCTTCTTATGCGGAGTTCTAGCGCCACTTTTTTCTATTCCTCCTGAGATGGTGTGGATGATCCCAGATGGTCTGTCATCCCTCGGCGGTGTGCGCCGATCCCGTTTCTTTTCCTCGCCGTCAGCGCCTCCTCCTCTTGGCTTCTTCTGCTCGCGAGTATTTTTCTCCTCTCTGGGCCTCTTACTTCCATCTTTTTTAATGAACCTGGATGGGAGGCGTCCCAGTCTGATCAGGTTTTCGATTTCGTCCTTCAAGACAATGCACTCATCTGTTGTATGTCCTTCTGTTCTATGATACCTACAGTATTTGATGGTATCAACGTTTCGCCCTGCTCTCCTAGGGCGGTCAGGGAGTCTCGGTAGCAGATCTGTGTTGCAGATTTCTCGGAAAACCTCTGATTGAGACACAACGAGAACAGTGTAGACAACATGCCTTCCCCTGGGTGGGGATCGTGGACGCCGGGAGTATTCCCTTCCTTTCGGTGCTTGGGCGCCACCAGCTTTTTCCGAGTTCTTACCATATGGCTTTCTAGTGTCTGGTTCAATTCTCGCGAAGCGATCACGCTGGGTTTTGTCTAAGTCTTCCTTTGTTATGAACTCCTCAACCATTGAGAGGAGCTCTCCGACAGATCTGGGAGCCTTGTGTGTAAGTTCCTTATGTGCATGGCCTGGTCTGATTCCTGCCAGGAATGAGTATATTGCGATTTTGTCGTCCACTTCTTTGATACTTAGCATAGTTTTGTTAAACTTTGCTAAGTAGTCCCGCAGTGATTCTCCCTTGTTCTGTCTGATGTCGGTCAATACCGCCATAGGTTGCTTATATACTTTGCTGGTGGCGAATCGTTTTTTAAACATCTCCTCCAGGTCCTTAAAGCAATGTACCGAGCCCGCCGGGAGTTTGGAGAACCAATCCAGAGCTGGTCCTTCTAAAGTTATTGGGAACAGCTTGCACCGTTGAGGATCTCCTAAGTTGGAGATATTCATGGCGGCCTTGAAACTGAGTAAATGATCCTCCGGGTCTTTTTCCCCTGTATAAGGCGTCAGCTTCATGGGCATTTTGTAGTTCCTGTCTAGTTCAACAGCTTGCACGTGAGGGGCAAATATTCCCTCAGCCAATGGGGGCGTTATGGCCGGGAGCGCCGAATTGGTTGGAGGCGCCAATTCTGGCGCTGGTGCCTGGACGTTCATAGGCTAGTACATTCTAGCGGGTCTTCCATAAGGCGCCGATTCTGGCGCTGGTGCTTGGACGCTCATGGGCTGGTACATTCCAGCGAATCCTTCATAGACGCCATATCCGGGGTAATATTGAGGATAATACCCCTGTGGGTAATAGTAGCCCTGAGGTGGATAAGAGTAAGCGCCCACCCAAGTTTGCTGCTGGGTAAGCTGAGTGGTTTGGCTAGGAGCCTGCTGTTGAGCTGTCACCTGGACAGGTGATGGGTTGTTCATGGGAGTTTGCTGTTCTTGGTTTCCTGGGTTTCCTTCTGGTGGTATGGGCTCTGGGTCGGCTTCCTCAGCAACTTGCTTTCCCTTGCCCGTTATCAGATCACGGATGTCCTTGCGGAGTGCTTCCATCTCGATGTGCATGTCAGCCTTCAGTGCAGCAATCTTGTCTTCTGCTGTTATGGTGATTTGCCCCGCAGTCGCTGGGTTGGGCAGCGTAGGGGCTTCCTGGATGGTAGGAAATCCTGGGGGAGGAGCAAGCGTCGAATCCTGTGCGGATTGAGCTACTGAGCCTCCTGAAGCGTGTTGATCAGTTGGAGTGGATGTCATCTTGCCAATTTCTGTAGATGTCATTCTTTTCTCTGGTTCGATGAACACACAGGTTAGATAAAACAAAAATATAGGAAAAACGTATATGATCCAACCTTATCGTTCATGTACCCAAAGAGAAGAATTTTAAACTAAGATCAACACTTTTAACAACAAATTAAATCTGGACTTTGAATGAAAAGTCCCCACAGACGGCGCCAGTGATGAACCTGGTTTTGGCCGGAGGGCATTACCTGGTTCGATGAAGCAACTCTGGGTCAAAAGTCGCCTGCAAGTTAATGAATGCACAGGGATGGCCCTGCGATTCACCTCCGATGCTTAAGTCAGTAAAGAGCTTGAGAGCAATAATATGTGCAAATAGCAATAGTGCGTACCTTTTTCCAGTGTTCTGGGCTTCCCTTTTATACTGGTTGAGGATAATCTAATAGGCTCCGGATTTGGCTCCATATCTGATTGTGATCCTAACCAACTCTGCTGACCTGGCGCAGATACTCAGGAAAACCTTAACTGATCGTGATCTTAACTGATTTGGCAGTTAAGATTTGTGCCAAAGGTGTTTATAATGAGAGAGACGTGCATCCTCTAACTTCTACCTGACTCCTGGTTGTCGTGGAGGCGCTCTCTCGCATGTATTCTTTGTGGACGCCTAAATGTTGGCGTTCTTGATCGATGTTGGATGGTTTGGCGCCCATGACTGGGTGATCCCTTTATTGGGCTTTTGGCGTCGTCGGCCCAAGTCTTGTTGACCTTAAGGACTGTTGGGCCGATTATGGCGTTCTCGGCTGGCGTCGGACTATCCGGCGTTCCTGGTCAAATGCTTCCCCTAAGTGGACCTTGACCGCCACTAGTCCAGGTCCTTAGAGCCTCCAATTTATTAGGCCTATTATCAAGGATGGTAAGCCAAGAGGTATCAAAACGTTACTTGTCTCATATGCTATATGGAATTGTCTTGAGACCTTTGCTTTTTAAACCAGGGCAAAAGTAAGACAATTTAAAATCCGGCTTCACTATCTTTAAAATAAAAAAAAGGAGATATTTAACCTTTTTTTTATTAAAATCGTAATGGTAATTAAAACCTAAAGGAATACATTTTTAATTTTTATTAGGTAAAAGTACTTTTTGATCTCTAAATTTTATACTAACTATCAATTTTATTTTCAATAGTTTTTTGCAGTCAATTTTGTTCTTAATGTTTTACATTTTAATCAATTTTAATTTTGCTTAATTTCTTTCAATAAATTAACGATAGAGTTCATCTTATTTTTTAATTTGAGTTAGGATTTGAGTTTATTTTTCTATTATTTTTACATTATATGTCATTAATCATAGATTATCTCGTTAATATTTGACTAAAATAACAATAAAAGATAAAATTGACAAAAATGTAAATTATTAGAGACGAAATTGAGTAATTGACCATTAAAAAATATTACGGATGAAATAGGCACTTAATGTAAAATTAGGGGACTAAAGGGTGCTTTTGCCTTTTTATTAATTTCTTTTATTAAGAGCATAAAATAGAATCAAGGAAATAAAATCAAACAAATTAAATTGTGAGTTGTATTTGATAAAATTAAGAAAATATTTCTTGTTTCTATTTCTTATCTTTATTTCAGATTTTTTTAAAATTTTTTTTAATATTTGAGAGAAATATTTGATGTATAAAGTTAAAATTTTGTTCTTAAATATATTTAAATCATGTTAATTTAAATAACTATAACTTTTATGTGTTTTTAAATTTCGTTATTGTTAAATGATTATACTAATATATTTGAAGAACTTTTTATTTATGTAAAATTATAAAATACTACAAGTTAATTTTTGAAAATATTAAAAATATTTTTTAAGTTTTTATTTCTGTTTCAAAAATTATTCTTAAAAAAGTATATCAAACACGTTTATACTTTACTTTCAATGAAAATAAAAATTAAAAAACAGAAAAAGTAAACCTGCCTTATTTTTTATTGGGTAAATTACACTTTGGTACCTTGTTGTTTGACCACATTTCACTTTGGTACCCTTTGGTTTGAAACCTGACACTTTGGTACCCTATGGTATTCTCCATTAACACTTTGGTATCCTTTGAAGCTATTTTGTAATTTTAACTATAACAGATTTTGCAAAAATTACATATTGACTCCAAAAATTTTCAAAAAATTACAAATAGATCCCTAGATACATATTATCTAGGGACTAAATGAAAACTTAAAAAAAAATTAGGGTCAATATGTAATTTTTACAAAATTTGTTATGTTTAAAATTATAAAATAGTTTCATAGGGTACCAAAGTGTTAATGGAGAATACCACAAGGTATCAAAATGTAATTTACATTTTTTTTTATTTTTCCATTTATTATTTTAAGAAAATAAAGACTAATTTTTACAATATATATCATGTTGACAAGATAAGTACCACTATTTATGCAAAAAAGTTAATATTATTATTTGTCAGCTTTCCTTTAATAGCTAAAAGCTCTAAAATGGAAGGTGTTTGAGCCTTTACAACCAAGTGGTCAAACTCAATCCTTGCTAATTACCCTCTTTTATTTATGAGAAAACTTAATTTTTGGTCCCTTAATTGTTACTAAGTGAACGATTTAGTCTCTAAATTGTAGGAAAATATAACTCAGTCCCTCAATTTTAAATATCCGTTTACAATTTGCTCCCTCAGCTGTTAACCTTCAGTCATGAGGCTGTTAAGTGATGACATGTCATTATTAAGTGATGACGTGGCCGTTAAGTGATGAGTTGATACCCAAATAATCTATCCTACTCATATTTTATTTTATACATCATAAAAATCTAATTAAAATAGAAAAAGTGCCAAAATAAAATCTGAGCCAGTACCGTACACCTTTTGCTTCTAAAGTTCATCCCCATACCAAAACCATAGGATCTGAAATCAAATCTTCGTCTTGCATCTTCGACGCTCATCTCTTTATCTTGCATCGTCATGCTTTTTTTGTATTCGTAAGATAAGGACTATAACTCCAAATTTATGCCAGTTTATGTATTAATTTAACCAAGTTAGTTTTATTTAATTATGAAATGAGCAAAACTTAACAACAACTACAGTTCGAATTGAAAGCAGAGAGACCCACAGAAGAGGAAAAAAAATTTAAGGAGAGATTCAAGAAAGTTGGCCGTAGTCGGTGCCGTTTCAGATTTCATTTTGGCATTTTTCCCATTTTAATAAGATTTTTATGATGTACAAAATAAAATATGAGTAGGATAAATTATTTGGATACCAACTCAACATTTAACGGCCACATTATCACTTAACAGCCTCATAACTAAAGGTTAACAACTAAGGGACCAAAACATAGACGGAGGTGTAAAATTGAGGGACTAAGTTGTATTTTCCTACAATTCAGAGACTAAATCGTTGACTCAAAAACAATTGAGGGACAAAAAAGTAAGTTTTCTCTTCATTTATTAAATTGAAGTTTCATCTTAGGCCAAAATAATAATAATAATATCAATAATAATAATAATAATAAATTGAAGTTTCATCACCACTCACAATGTACGGCACACTTGTGCTTTATCTGTGTTTATCATGGGAATGGATCAGCTACAGGATAAATTACTAAAGTAGTTGATCTTAGTCGTTTAATGAATTAGTATAAAACAAAGTATGATTAATCAACGGCTATGATTTGATAATTTATGTACTTCAGCTGAACTGCCCCCGTTAGAGCTAAAGTGCTCTTTGGATTTCGCTTGTGATACAGAATCTGACCCCTTCATTTTCTATATATATATATAAGGTTAGCTAATAATTTGTTCCTTAAAAAATTATTAAATTAATAATTTAAGATTAAAATATAATATTTAGTTTAAAAATAATAAAATAGTATACTCTTTAAACTCTAAAAACAGTATACTATTTAGTCCATAAAAAAGATTATTAAGTCTATTATTTTAATTTTTCACAAATTAAATTATATTTTAATATTTTAAAGAGTGAGTTGTCAATTTAAGGTCGGTTGGTATAAATGATTTCTCAAATTATAGTATGATTTTAGTCTAAAATCTGAAATAATCATGTTTCTTTCACATTAGATTATAATCTGATTATAATCTATAAAAATCTCATATATTAAAATACTCAACTATTATTATACCCCTATTAAAATACCTACAATTATCTATACTTCAATATATATTCAAATATACCCAAAGGGCATTTTAGTCATTTCATTTCACCCCTTATTTATTACACCTACGACAATCTCTCTATCACATCACATTTCACCAATTCTTTTTGACACTTTTTTTTTTCTAAATTATTAGGCCAAAGTCATATTTTGGTTCCTCATGTTTGTTCAAAGTTCTTTTTTGGTCCCTCAATTTTTTTTTGTTCTATTTTGGTCCCTCAAAATTTTTTTGTTCTGTTTTGGTCCCTCATGTTTGCCAAAAGTTTTGTTTTGGTCCCCAATGTTTGCTCAGAGTTCTTTTTTGGTCCTTCAAGTTTCTAAAAAGTTTCACCGTTAGTCCCTAACTCTTTTCCATTTAGGTCCTGCGCTTTAGTTTTTTTCTTCTTTTTAAACAAAAAAAGTGGATGAAAAAGAGTTAGGGACTAATAGTGGAACTTTTTAGAAATTTGAGGGGCAAAAACGAAATAAAAAAATTTGAGGGACCAAAACAAAACTTTGAGCAAACATGAGGGACAATGACTGTTATTTTAACTCAAGGACCAAATTGTTCACGATTTTAACATCACATGAACCAACCAACTCGTATTTTTTTAAGCGGTTGATTCGTTCAGTCAACAGTCAATACAGAATGAAGAACCAAAAAGCAAGTGTCATCATAGAATAATATTTGGGCAATATACGATAATTATAATTATAATATGTATAATTATTAAGTAAAATAATCTATCAAAATAATCTAGAAAAAGCTCCAAATCGGAGCTTCTAAAATAATTAATTATTATAAATTCCAATTCAAAAAATCTCACCAAACAAAAATCTATTTTTCAAATTTTTTATCCAAACAACTCAAATTATTCACAAAAACCAAAAAGTCAAAAAGTAACTATTCTAATTTTGCTCCTATATAATATATCAATTTCCACACCATTTTATCTACCAAACTCAATCATTACATACCTATTTAAATGATTTCACACCCTAAATTTTTTTTTTTCAAAATTTCATCCAAACACTATTTGATTATAATTCAATCAAATTATAATTTGATTCCTCAAATTCCCGAACTGACCCTAGTTGCTCTTTGAAGAATGAATCATTAGTTTACTCTTAAAAATACTCAAAAATAATTTTTAAAATTCAAAAATAAAATTTACATACAATAACTGGTATTTAATTTGTTTTATTTTTTTTAAAAAAAAGTACTTACCAAACCAACTTCTCATTTTTAAACATTAAATTTTGGCTAAAGTGCACTTTTTGTTCCATAACTTTGGAAAATGTCTTAATTTGGTCCCATAATTTTTTTTGTTGCAATTTTGGTCCCATAACTTTGGCAAAGGTCTCAATTTGGTCCCATAACTTCTTTTGTTGCAATTTTGGTCCCATAACTTTTGAAAACGTCCCACCATTGGTCCCAAGCTGATTTCCATCCATTTTCTGCCGTGGAAGATGATTTGACATACTGAGTTGATTGATGACGTGTCAAATATGGGTGATGTGGATTTAACAGTAGATAATGAATGAAAATCAGCTTGGGACCAACGGTGAGACGTTTTCAAAAGTTATGGGACCAAAATTGAAACTAAAAAAGTTATGGGACAAAATTGAGACCTTTGCAAAGTTATGGGACCAAAAGTGCACTTTAGCCTTAAATTTTTCTTCATGAAAGTTGTAATTTTATTATTAATATAGCAAATAAATAATTTGATATTTTAATTTTAAAAACAAAAACCTTAATTTTAATTGGCAAAAAAATATATATTATAATAAAACTTAAAAGAATATATATATATTCTTGGCCAAAGTGCAAATTTGGTCCTGTAACTTTGCTCCAGTTCCCAAATCAGTCCTATAACTTTTTTTGTCTCGAATTTGGTCCTGTATTTTTGCTTTAGGTCCCAAATCAGTCCTATATCTTTTTTTTTGTCTCAGTTTTGGTCCCATATGTTTTGAAAATCTCCCACCGTTAGTCCTCCATCTTTTTTAAATTACAGTTTAGTCCTGAAAACTTCAAGTCCCTTTCACTTTAGTCCCTGACTATGAAAATGAAAGCGAAAGAGCATCCTTGATGATTCTCAAACCTTACATCTTAGTCCCTAATCCATGAATTCTTCATGAAATGAAATAGAGATGCAAAAACAACACGAATTAAAGTAAATGACAGAGGGATCAAAATTGAAAACGCAGAACATTTGAAACCCACCGAAAAATTCCCCAAACTCGCTGGAAAACGTACGAAATCGTCGAGAAACTTAAGAACGCATCCAAAAACTTTGATTCTCACTGAAATCTCACTCAAATAATTACCCTCGAATGCTTTAAAAAAGAATTTTCGAAAATCCAAACTTTTGAGGAGGGAGGTGATAGAAGAAATGTAAGGGATTTAAAAACTTTTCTCTCGGAATCACCAAATGTAAGAGAATCTTCTATCACCTCCCTCCTCAAAAGTTTGCATTTTCGAAAATTCTTTCTTAAAGCATTTGAGGGCGATTATTTGAGTGAGATTTCAGTGAGAATTAGGGTTTTTGGATGAGTTTTTGAGTTTCTCAGCGATTTTCGTACGTTTTTCGGTGGATTTTACATTTTCTGCATTTTCAGTTTTGATCCCTTTGTCATTTGCTTTTAATTTGTGTTTTTTTTTTTTGCATTTCTTTTCCATTTCATGAAGAATTCATGAATTAGGGACCATGATGTAAAGTTTGAAAATCTTCAGGGATGCTCTTTCACTTTCATTTTGCTAGTCAGGGACTTGAAGTTTTCAGGACTAAACTATAATTTAAAATAGATGGAGGACTAACGGTGGGAGATTTTCAAAACATATGGGATCAAAACTGAGACAAAAAAAGATATAGGACTAATTTGGGACCTAGAGCAAAGATACAAGACCAAATTCGAGACAAACAAAATTATAGGACTGATTTAAGAATTGGAGCAAAATTACATGACCCAATTCTCACTTTGGCCTATATTCTTTATTCAAGTTTAAAGGATTGTCTCTTCTTACTTAAAAGTGCTCTCTCTCTCTCTCTTCTCCTTCATCTTCTACTTGAACCTGTCTATTCACATTCCATCATGTTTCAGCGCCATACTCGCTTCTTTATGTAGAACAGTAGAAGGTATGCTATAGCTCTTATTCCCTTCACTTTTTCTGTAAAACATTTTCCGTTTCTCACCGCCATAAATGCTACATCGATTTGGAGTTCCCCAAAGCGACTAACAGAGCCAATAATCATATCGTTACAGGCATCATTTTTTGCTGAAAAACCCCATTGTTTTCTTCTACATTGCTTTAAAACCCTATGATACGGATCCAATAATGCTAGCCCAATTGAAGATCCAGGATGAAGGCCCAAAAGGGAAGGTCACACTGAAAGCTTGCTCTCGGTAGGATAAAATGATTTTAATTGTTAGGTATAGGCAAGTTGAATTTTATAGACTAACTAGCCTATGACCCGCGCGATGCGCGGGAGTTAAAGTTTTAGTTCCGTCTTCTGGTTGTTGCTCCATAATCTAGATTCATTATTAATACGACATAAATTTAATGACATGATAATGCAGTTGAGTATACTCTATTTGAATGCTCCATACTACGTATCCAACACTGACACAATTTGGATTGATCACATAAGTTCGTATGTGTTCGATGCATCGTTATAGTGTTCAGGTCAACAATTAAGCAATTGTCCATATTGTTTATCAATTTAAACATTATATAAAAACACATTAAAATCTGGAGTATATATCACACTTTTGTTAAAATTTTCGTACAAATCCTAACCTACAGTATATTCTTGGTAAATTGGATTGGTTGTTTGTATATTCCCATATGAAGGTTATAAAAACGCGTTTCCGGCAATTCCTTTATAATTTAATTTCATGATTCGAAAATAATATCTAACGCTATTATTGTAAACTGTTAATAATCATATAAATTGTTTTCAACAATTATCTGTTCAATTGTGATTACGTAGGAATGTAGGACCTTCTAAATGCATATTATATTGCTTTAATTGAATATATTTGAAAAGTTTTAACATTGACAATAATTGACTGATGTGTATGGTAAAAATCGAGAATAAAAACCATGAGTTGCATGATACATAGTCTATTCAATTCTCCATGCATAATATGACCTGATATGGTGTACAAACACAACCTCACATCTAATTTTTTTTAATTGATTTCTTGCAAATTGTTCTATTAAAATGCAATTAAGTAACATTGTTCAGTGATGCCATTGTCTGATATATAATTTATTGACCTTAAAGTACCTTGTGTCATTATGAAAAAACGTTAAACGAAAGAAATTTAATAAATGTCTGATTCATATGTCACGATCGTTTAAGAACACGAAACTTTTATAAAATTAAACTTCTTTCGTTTGACATGCGTATCCCGATTAATGTTCATGTCGTACTGAACATATTTGTATATTTAATATGACAAATTCTGCCAATATATGTGATAGTATGTGTAAAATACCGTTTAGTTGTTAATCATATGAAATCTGATATGATTGTATCATATTAAAAAAAATAACATATCACAACACATCAAAGGTAATAGGTTACATGAAATCTTATTCACTATTGATAACAATCAAAATCTAAACACTTGAATAACTCCTATCATACCAGAAAACAGTAATAAGACGACCATTATATGTAAACATGGGGTATTGAATAACTTTCTCGACATAAAAACCGTTCTCATTCCAAAGCAGTATACGCATAGTGAAGTTTTCATTTGAACATTGTAAAGGGTTATCACTGTTGGACTCCATAATGATATGTTATCCAATAGATATTTCCATCTAAGTGAACACTTCCACAGTATAACAAAGAAACGTCGTAGCTAACCAATTTTGGTTTTGACCATTTCCTATCACACGTAGAAAATGAAGAATATCATGACTTTGATGATGCTTTGGATGACTTCCAAAAATCACCAACACATATGTGTCTAGATGATTGTTGAAGGAGAAACCAAATTTCACCGGTTCTACAAATAGAAGCACGACAAACATATCAAAAATACTACGTGTTATAAAAACAAAATATAACATGTCCCTGACATACATCGATTAATGACTAATGTACAATACCGTTGTTCACCGTCATCCAAGGTGGCTTGATTGTGAGATGTTGTCTTGTGGTAGGATTGCTCAGTACAAACGTAATACATTATTTTAATGATCCTACAGCCAAGCATAAAATACCATCAATGGTTCCAACAATATCCATCATGTGATTGTCACGACATTTAGGGTGTGGAATTATTTTGTGCCATGGCTCCTTGTCTGACATTAAACAGGACACAAAGATGAACATCCTGAATAGATTCTCAAGAGTATCAATCTCACATATCATAATGTGTATTTGGCGATCTTTGACTTGGCAATGTTTGTTGTAGTGCTTGATGAAGTTCGGATCATAAACACTGTCGTGCCAATTTTTTGATACTAAATGCATACCAAATACACTTTCCGCATCAACGTATGTCATGATTTTACACATCAAATCTGAATCTAGGCCAATATCGTTAAGAAACAGCACGTCCATTCTAAATGCAAATGCGTTGTACAACCCAAATTAAATCATTGTTTCTTCTACCTAATTAATCGACATAGCAAGTTATATTTTCAAGTTCAGTAAAATCATGCAGCAAAATCGCCCTTTAAAATAATAATAAGCTCATTTGTTTTCGGATTATAAGGAGCTAATTCCCCTCTCTCTCTCTCTCTCTATATATATATACATATATAGTATATTTGATTGATTGAATTCAATTTGCTAAGTCATTACTCCTACATAAATTAAGCTTATGTAATTTTGTTACTCTTTGGATATGTGAGATATAATTTAGGCGTCAGTAAAGTTGATTGTGCATTGCATAACGAAAAACCAATTGTGCATGAATATGGAATTAATTGGATAGATTGTGAATAAATCATAAATGATTCTGCATTAATGCAATAGATGACAACTAATTGATTTCTAACTAATTGATTTAATCTATATTGGAATGCTAAATGATTCACCTCTAATTCACTGCCTAACTTGATAGTATCATACACATTAATTTATGATTCTATATTTAATTTTTATATATCAATAGCACTGTCAAAACGGGTTTAGGCCCGCGGGCCGGCCCGCTAAATGGGCGAGCTTGGGCTAAAATAATTTAGTCCATTTAAAAATAGGCCAGCTCGTTTAGCCCGTGGCCCGTAGCGGGGCGGGCCGGACCGGCCCGTTTAACAGTGCTATATCTCAACGAATAAGATACATCCTTCCAGATTTAATGCAATTAAAATAAGTTTTTCTATTTGAATATTCGTTACGATTTTGCACCATACAAATGGAAATGAATCTGATATTCTTCTTCATATATTATCATAATTATTCTAAAACCCTATTTTTTATAATTATATATAGATTAATATTAAACATATACTCCCATAAAAAAATACTATATGTATACTATATTACTAACCTACGTCTAATATCTTTAGACAATCGATTGCTTTAATTTACTTTTTGTACATTAATACTAAATATTACTTTGGCTCTATAGACGTTTTTTCTTGTAAGATACAAAATGCATTTGATTACTTTGTCCCTAAGTATTATATGTTATTAATTATGTGCTATAGGGTTTTTAAAACATTAATTGCCTTCCTAACGGTTTTTGGTAACTCATCCATCAATATATGGTATAAAATCTCATAATTACATTAATGTTTCATCCTTGTTTGAATGTGCTAATAAAATTTTAATACATTTCCTGGAAGGAACTCTAGATAATACAACATATAATTGGCCGTCAGTGAACACTGGACGTGGTAGATACAGACCAACTATTGATGATGATTGACTTTGACATTTGTTGATGGTCATTGCAAAGGACCAATTCAAAGAAAATTGACGACGTTAAAATTTGAAAGGAATCTTAAAATTGAAAGGAGTAATCAACATTCGTGCAATTAGAATTTTCTACCTTGTAGATCTTCCAACTAATGGGATATCTTCAATAACATGTTCATCAAGTATAGAAACAATCATTCTACTTCCCTATATACAACATTTTTATTTTTTCCTATTGAGTCTTCTTTGGATGAATGTGCTAATAAAATCTTAATAAAATATCCGGAGCGAAATCTAGATAATGCAACATATAATTAATCATGAGCAAACATTGGACGTGGGAGATAAAGACCAATTGTTGATAATGACTGGTCTTGACTTTTGCTGATGGTTATTGCAAAGGAAAAAATCATTGAAAAATAAAGATGTTGAAATTTGAAGAGAATCTTATAATTGGAAGGCGTAATCAACATTCATGTAATTAATATTTTCTTAGATGTAAAATCTTCCAACTAAATGAATAACTTCAATGACATACCCATCAAGTTTGGAAATGAACACAACATCCCTCAATATTGTATCAAGAGCCTCAAAAATAGTATCGATGAGTCATGGGAGTCTCGTCCCAAATATTAGATTAGTTTGTAGAACCGTGCGATGCAAGGGGTTATGCTAATTGTAAATGCTTCAGCAAGCATTTTTTAGATATGACTGATATGATGGAATTGTTACAGATATGCTTTTTAGTTTTGTAATGTTATGCCTCCATAAACCAAAATATATGCATCATATCCGAATATAAGGGGTTTGATTTGTTCGTGATTATATAAATGATAAACCTTCATAGTTTTGTATAATGCAACTTCTTATTATATGAAGAATTGTAAACAAAATATTCAACAAAATTGCATATACACCAATGCATGGTTCACAATATTAATCCAAACGGGTGAAAGGCTGTTATAAACACTCAGCATTACATTGCACACATGTATATTTGATTAATTGTTTACACATTATATTAACAAATTACATTCAAATTTAATAAATCAAATCAATCACAAGTTATATGATTTGATTATATTTATATGGCATAATCACATATCTGTTGTATTCCTTGACTGTAAGCTCTATTATTTGTAATATGAATTTCATAAAAAATGATATCAAAACCCTGAATGCATTAAGCACATGAAATATTGACATAGAAATTGACTCAAGGTACCCAGGGGTGTCGTCTTTGGTGTGACATTAAAACTGAAAAAGTCAAAAAAATCTAATGCAGGAATTTGTTAAAGAGGTAACACTACCCAATTATAATATATTAATCATATTATATCTACATACATCACCATTTAAATTTCACACGGCAACAACTCTTAAATTCAACTAACTCATACATCCTCTACATATTCTTTAAACAAATAATTTAATATTTTTATTTGATTACTATTATACCCTGGTCTCCTAAGAAAATGAAGCAAGTTTACTTACGTTTACAACGCAAGACATTATAATTAATATTTGCTACATTGATATACAGTTTAAATAATTTACATAATTCAACATCATACTATAACATATTATATATAAATAAAGTTCTAACTGTTATAATGCATCATGAATAAATAATAGTAATGTCATTCATAGATGAGCAAATAACAATGTTCCATAATTCCATTGACATAAATTAAATATCAGACGGCAGAAAGTCATAATAGTCCAAAAACTAAACCCTTTAAAAGCAATGTTTATACTATGTCTGGTTGAGAAAATGATCAAAATTTAACATCTGAAAATTGAAACAACACATTATGTTTAACACACGAATAATTTGGAAGGGTGCCGTGAATAGTCCTCGTAAACGTTATGTCCGGATAACAGAACATAATATCACGTTCAATTCCACTGTTCCTTGAACACCCATCAATCAGAACCATACTATTGTCTTCAAATCCTATAACATCGTGTTCCTGCTCGATTCTGTCAACCTTTATATAGTGCACTAAATTAAATTTGGCTAATTCATCGGACTCACTAACCCACAGATTCATCATGACTCGTTGATCTGTTATAAGACTGTGAAATACAACACTGATCTTGTTATCAACAACCATCATCTATATCAGGTCAATTTCACACACGTTATATCTTTGATGCCAATGTTGTAACACATAATAAAGTGCAC
>QANZ01032638.1:0-44068 GCA_003254925.1 Chamaecrista fasciculata
GAAGAAGAAGAAGAAGAAGAAGAAGAAGAAGATGATGATGATGATTTTTTTGGGAAGTTTGATGAGTAATTTGTAAGGGAGAAAGTGGATCAAATTTTAGGGTTTGGGGTGCAAATCTTAAGGGTATTGATTGGGGAATTGTTGGGTAAGTGTTAGTGCTTGTTTTGGATGTTTAAACTTGAGTTTTAGATGAATTTTAGGCTTGAACATTTGAGATTTTCACAAAAAACGCTGCTGCTCTGTTTTCTGTTTTTCACAAAAAACGCTGCTGCTCTGTTTTCTGTTTTTCTGGTTCTGCATTTTGGTCCAGACTATTTTTCTGGTTTTGCATATTGGTCCAGATTGTCGTTTTTGCTTGAAATATGGATGTTTGGGACTGTTTTAAAGGGAAAACCTTATGGAGAAATGAATTTTGAGTATGATTGTAATATATGGGTTGATGATTATTTGATTGTATGATGTGATGATATAATTGGGAAGATAACATGAGATATAAAATGTTGATTATATGAGAATATGATGTGGGAAATATATTTGAGAGATGGAATGTATATGATGAATATGAAAGAGGATTTGAGAATTATGAAATGTTGAATTTATGCTATATTAAAATGAAATGTGTTATTAAATATGTATATGATGAAAGATGGGGATGGATTTCCTCATATGTGTTGATTGTGTCATGATTACCTTGGGGTGGATTCCCTCCCCATTATTCGCGATGAATATTTGGGTAATGTCCATGGTGGATTCCGTGGATGGCCTAAGGTGGATTTCTTAGGTGACAGACTACTTGAGATTTGTGCGCACACCGGGGGAGGTCCTGTGAAGCCTAGGTCGAGATGACCAATGAGATAAATCATGACGTTGTTTGTTTAAACCGACTATACCTTATGGTATCACGGGGGCCGGGTGTCGCGCGGGCACGGTCTCTAATGCTTTTGTTTGACTTGTTTGCTGAGTAAGATTTTGAAAAGAAAGATAATATTTTGTACCTATTGTATTTGAAGTATATTTTGGAAAGAGTTATGAATTATAGTAATTGCGTAGTTATTGGGCATGATTATGAGATGTTTGTGTATTCTAACAAATTTGCATTGAAAGTGGTTTTTGTTTGAGGATTGGTGGTAAAGTAGAAGTTATGTAACTCTACTGAGAATTCGTTCTCACCCCTTCCACATTTCAATTTTATGTTGTGCAGGTAAGAGCAGGAAGTTGTACAGGCAGTGGTAGTTTTCAACTAGTGGAGGGTTCTTGCCAACCTCTGTGTTTTAGTTGTTTGGTAGGTTTTAATTATCCTAGTGTGTGAAATTTTTGACTATGCTGGGCCCTCTGTGTTTAAATAATATATAGTTACATTTATTAATAACTATTAATTATTTTTTAATTTATTTTGTTATGAAAAAAATACAATAAAATTAAATTTGAAAAATCAAATAACATAAAAATAAGGATATAGTCCCTCTGGTTCACAATATTTGCTTTAATTTAGTGGGTGCGCACAGACTAAGAAAATAATTAGTTTTCCCTAAACTTAGAAAAATATAGGATAAAATGACTATATTACTCTCATTTATTCTTTCCTATTTTCAAAGAATAATTATTATTGAGAGCGAATAGGTAGAAATAAAATTGTAAAAAAATAATTAATACTTTCTTAATTTTGTAAAATATCATATATTTTGAAACATAAAATTTCTCAAAACTATATTAGATATTGTGAACGGAAGGAAGTATAGTTTTGTTGTATAAAAATATGTCGAGAAATTATTTAATACTCATTAATAATTTTGACTATTATTTCTCACCATTTAAAAATTCAATGACATTTATTAGTTCTTAACATGTGCCGCACTAGTTAGATCAAGATGTAAACCTCAGTACAAGTTAGGTGAGCACAATCATTCTCATTGAAGTTGGCAATACGACATACGTCAAATGCATGAATTAGCTCATGAGTTATCGTCTGGGTGACATCATCTTGTGTTTTTACACTATTGTGACAGACAAATATCTAGAAATAAGAGCACATGATGAGTAGAATTAGAGAAGAATCCATTAATGTCAAGAGAAATCATAATTTACAAAAGGGAAGTACAATGATTGAAAAAATAAGTACCCCTTCATTAGGATCATAGTAACCAACACTCTGGGGTCCTTGCAAAATACAGCTTCGAAGAAAGGGTAAATTTCATTTTGGTATCCTGTTTTATAGACCAATTCCACTTTGGTACCCTGTTCTTTCAAAAGTGACACTTTGGTACCCTGTTCTTTCAAAAACGTTATTTTGGTACCCTGTTCTTTCAGAAGTTACATTTTGGTACTCTGTTCTTTAGACTAAGTGACACTTTGGTACCCTAAAAAAGATAGAATAAGGTAACAAATAGTGAAAGAACAGGGTACCAAAGTGTCACTTGGTCCAAAGATCAGGATACCAAAATGTCACTTTTGAAAGAACAGGGTACCAAAATGATATTTTTGAAAAAACAGGGTACCAAAGTATCACTTTTGAAAGAACAGAGTACCAAAGTGGAATTGGTCCATAGAACAGGATACTAAAGTGGAATTTACCCTTGAAGAAATTACGGCCTACAGAGCATCCGGCTTTCTCCATGTGTTCCATCAACAATCTTACCTTTCGAGCTATAACAAATTAAAGAAATGTAGCGTCAATGTTTAAACCTAGACCGTTACACGAATAAGTGGAGAACCTATAATTTATCGGAAAAAGAAAATTAAAGAAATGAAGCCAGTGATCAATAAAAATGAATATGCGAAAAAAAACCCAATGGATCAATCGATGAACAAATGAAAACAAAAGAGAAAAAGAGAACATAAAAGTACTTTTGAGGCTTTTCTGAATCATGTCTTCGCATTGCTCTATCGTTTTCATTTCTTTTGCAACAGAAAGTGCGTGCGCAATCACAGACAAACCATATGAGTAAAAATTCAGTGTAAATCTGTATTTAGATCATTGTAAATCTGTATTTAATACTTTAATAATGAATGATTTAGATCATTCCTTTCATAGAAGAATTCAGTGTTAATTGTTTGTGATTCAAATTCAATTTTTTTCGCCGAGTCTCTAGGGAATTACTATTATTTAGTTTTATCTTTTTGAATTTCTTATTTAGTTAGTGGCAAAAATTCTATTTTGATTCTTAATGTTTGTTCAAGATTCCATTTTAGTCCCTAAAACGTTTTTCTTCAGTTTTGGTCCCCAAAGTTACCAACAAATTTCACTATTAATCCCTAAATAATTTTCATCCATTTCCTCTCCTTTTCCAAAAGAGAAAAGAAAGGGAATAATCGATCTCACCTTGCCACAATTTTGCTCTTTGGCATAAAAGGTTTTTTTCCTTTTGCAATAGTGATCAAAATGCAATAAAAAAAACGTATGGGGGTCTAAAAGTATTTTTATCTCAGTGTCTGTCAACCCATAGACATTGATAAATCTGTATATAATACTTTAAGGAACGATTCAGATCAGTCCTTTCATAGAGTTCAGTGTTAATTGCTGATATTTTAATTGTTTGTACTGTTTTCACCAAGTCTCGAGGGATTTTTTATTTATTTTCATCTATGAAATTTATTATTTAGTTACTAGTTAGTACTTATAGTAGTGAGTCTTTGGTTTACTGAATCAATCGAATAGGCAGTAGTACGCTATGAAGTATGGACACTTCATTTTGAGAGCGTGTTGTCGTGTCAGACACGTTTTTGTGTCTGATACCCGTATGACACCTATACAACACATATTTGTAAGTTTCAAAATATAAAATCATTTTTTTTTGTTCTTTTAACATGACAAACAATGAAAAATAATGACACATATGGTATATATTATGAATAGATATTGTAATTTTAAAGTTGTCATCAAAATTTATGATTTTTTTATTATTTATATATAAATATATGTCGTGTCGTGTAATTTTAAAATTTTGATGCGTCGATGTGTCCGTGTCAGTGTCCATGCTTCATAAGTAGTACGTTTATGTCTTGTTGTATCGTTTCGTAAATATGTTTTAGATTTTTTAATTAATAATAACTTTTTGTTTCTTTTAGACTAAATTCCTTATTATTATACTTATTCATATTTCATAACTTTTTTTGGCAAAAGACCCTTTCGTGCCCCTAACGTTTGCGGTGATTTTCAGTTATGCCCCTAACGTTTCATTTGTGTCAGTTGTGCTCCCAATGTGAAACGTTAGTTTCAATTATGCCCACAATTTTACTTGTGTGTCAATTTTTTGTTCTGAATTGAATATGTGGCAAGATGACTGGATAAATAAAACATCTCTGATTTATTTTTTATCCACCATGGCATTTCCTACGTGGATTTACATTCTCTAAACCAAAAAATTACTACCCTAAAATTTTTTGACATCTTCATCTTCGCAAGCCTTGTACCACGTAAGAAATCCCATGGTGGATAAAAAATAAATCAAGGATGTTTTATTTATCCAGTCATCTTGCCACATATTCAATTCAGAACAAAAAATTGACACACAAGTAAAAAAAATTGACACATCAACATTAAGTCAAAATTGGGGGCACAATTGAAACTAACATTTCATATTGGGGGCATAACTGACACAAATGAAACGTTAAGGGCATAACTGAAAATCATTGCAAACGTTAAGGGCACGAAAGAATCTTTAGCCTTTTTTTTAAACACTATGTTATAATTTTCTGAGTTATATATATTATATATTCCTTATATTTATTTTTCTAGGATTCTCATATTGAGAGAAAAGAGATTTGGATTGTGTTAATTTTTTTTTCTTTCGTTGCAACTAGTTTCTGTTGTTAGAACTTTTTTAATGAAAAAAATTATAAGGATTTTAAATAAAAGATATATATATATATATATAGTAAATGGTAAATTGACTAAACTACCTTTAAAAGACCTACCTGATTATTTTTTGTCTAAGTCAAATACTTACCTTGATCCTAAAATTACGTGATAAAATTTAAATTAATCCTATATATATACAATTTGTTTCATATTAGTTCTGTTATAATCCGTTAATTTTCTCACTTAAATGATAACTTGTTATCTTCTCTCTCTCAACGAACTTTATTAATTGGTAACTCTCTCAAGATCAATGGAGAGAACCCATCAAAAAAAGAAATCAATGGAGAGACGTGCTTGATCAATACTGTGCAGCTTCGAGCCAATTGGTGAATTTAGAAAAGTCTTGTCTCTTCTTTACTGATAACAACACTCCTGAGGACTTGAGACTGGATTGTTGCAATGCTTTGGGAATTGCTGCTGCTGATTCTCTAAGTAAATATTTGGGCTTACCTATCCTTTGGGGGAAATCTAGATGTGAAGCTTTGGTTTTTGTTAGGGATAAGGTGAAAAGTAAAATTCAGAGTTGGAAGCATTCATCTCATCGGGGTAGGGAAATTCTCATCAAATCGGTTGCAAATGCTATTCCTACCTTCTCTATGTCCTGTTTTATGTTCCTTAAGAAAGCTTGCAGTGAACTTAATAGTATCATCATTTCAAATTTCTGGTGGGGACAAAAAAGTGAGGAGGGGAGGATTCATTGGGTGTCCTTGAAGAAACTATCTATGGCTATAAGAATGAAGGAGGCCTGGGTTTCAAAGATTTCATGAATTTTAATCTTGCTCTTCTTGCCAAGCAATGTTGGAGGATCTTAAATAATCCAAATGACTTATCAGTTAGAATTTTAAAGGGAGTCTATTTTCCAAATACTGATTTCTTGAAAGCCTACAGGGGAGCTAGAGCCTCTTGGGTCTGGTCGAGTATCTTGGAAGGTAGGCAACTTCTTGTTGATAATTTGTCTTGGAGTGTTGGTAGTGGAAGGCGGATTAGTTTCTCGCATGACCCGTGGATCCCTGAGCTTCAAGATTTTAAATTTGCCTCTACCCCTCCCTATGAAGAGTTTGCTAATGCCTCGGTGGCTGAGTATATTATCAATAATTCGTGAGACTTATATGATGTGGAGCACTGGCTGACTAAGGATGAGATTGGTGTTATCAAAAGAATCCTTATCTCTCAAGTTTTTTGTGATGACAAGCTAATTTGGGCTGGTTCTAATGACGGAAAGTACTCTGTGAAGATGGGATATAAATCTGCTATGGAAAAAAAGTGTTTGACTTCCCAGGATAAGCCATGCTCTTCCACTTCTGTGTCTAATTCTCTATGGAATGTTGTGTGGAAGCTTAAAGTCCCTTAGAAAATCAAACACTTTATTTGGCGCGTGTGCTCGGGAGAGGAAATGTGCTACTTCGCCTACTTGCCCCTGTTGTCTCTCTGAAGCTATATGGAAGGACAAGTGTGCCTTGGTCTTTGAAAATCATACTTTGAATCCTATGATTATTGTTGATAAGGCTTTTGCAGTTGTTAATAAATTTTGGACTGCAAATGGATGGTCTCATGATTTGATTGATATTGTTACCTCTGAGAAGGCTGTGCAATCTTGGAAGCCTCCACCTCAGGATTTTTTTAAAGTAAACATGGATGGTGCCTTCATGAAGGAAGGTAGCAAGGTAGGTGTAGGTATTTTTTTTAGAGACTCTGCTGGTTGTCTTATTGATTCTTCTAGTATTGTTGTTGCTGCTTCTTCAACTTTGGTTCCTGAAGCCTTAGCCTTAGAGAAAGCTGTGCAAAATGTCTTTGGATCTCTCCTTCTCCAAAGTTCTTTTTGAAACGGATTGTGAATGCTTGGTTAATGCTGTGAACTTGCCCTCTTCAGTTGTGGACTGGAGATGTACTCCTATGATCAATGACATCATTTTTTTGCTGAATAAAATGCCTTTGAGTCAGGTGGTGTGGGCTAGTAGGTCTTCTAACAAGGGCGCCGATTGGTTGGCCAAGTATGCTTTAAAGGGGATGAGTCGTTTTGAGTGGGCGTCTGGACCCCCATCCTCCTTCCTTGCCATCATCTCTACTGATATTGTTGCAGATAGGAGTGGAATTGGCTGACTTCAGTTTTTCTAAGTTTAGCTTTTTCCTTTTGCTTTCTTTGTCGATTTTCTTGTTGCCTTTTTTCTTTCTTATTTTTTTCTCTTTGCTGGTTTTTTTTTGTAGCCTCTCCCGTACTGTGACTTTCTTTGGTTTCTGTTTTGTTTTGGGGCCGCCTTGGCTGGGCTTTTGTTTGTTTGAAATATCATTTCAGGCCAAAAAAAAAAAAGAATAGTTTGGTGACAAATTAGAATACCTCACCAACCTAATTGACAAAACATCTTACCATGCAAACCAAAATGAAACAAATGAAACATTAAGAACTAAAATAAAATCTGACCGTTCACTTTTTCAATGACAAATAGAGGAGAGTGTGTTGACAAATTCAATATTAAACTAGATACCAAAAATACAATATATATATATATATATATATGTAATAAACACTGAAATATACTAGCACAAAAAAAATTCACACTTACGAAATTGACAAGTAAAAGATGAGGTATGAGGAACATATATGGTAACCAAATTTAGCTAATAACTAATCTTTATAAACTAAATGTTTTATCCACAGATTTAAATAGAGTATAAATAAAGAAAAGTAGTTTATATATATATATACCCCAAGTAAATTCTAGTTTATCACCTTGTAAGTAGTAATCATTTTCTTTTCTGGAAGGACAAATTAAATAAGAATATTAGGACAAGCTCATCTAGTTTCTAGTAGTGTAAATTGCAAGGGTATTATTAGTTAGGCCAAAGTGCAAATTTGGTCCTATAACTTTGCTCCAATTCCCAAATCAGTCCTATAACTTTTTTTGTCTCAAATTTGGTCCTGTAACTTTGCTCCAGTTCCCAAATCAGTCCTATAACTTTTTTTGTCTCGAATATGGTCTTATATCTTTGCTCTAGGTCCCAAATCAGTCCTATATCTTTTTTTGTCTCAGTTTTGGTCCCATATGTTTTGAAAACCTCCCACCGTTAGTCCTCCGTCTATTTTAAATTATATTTTAGTCCTGAAAACTTCAAGTCCCTTTTACTTTAGTCCCTGACTATAAAAATGAAAGTGAAAGAGCATCCCTGAAGATTCTCAAACCTTACATCTTGGTCTCTAATCCATGAATTCTTCATGAAATGGAATAGAAATGCAAAAACAACACAAACTAAAAGCACATGACAGAGGGACCAAAA
The DNA here is from genome assembly GCA_003254925.1 of Chamaecrista fasciculata. Taxonomy (NCBI): domain Eukaryota; kingdom Viridiplantae; phylum Streptophyta; class Magnoliopsida; order Fabales; family Fabaceae; genus Chamaecrista; species Chamaecrista fasciculata. The sequence continues at coordinate 8,132 of QANZ01032638.1, forward strand.
TTGAAAACGCAGAAAATTTAAAACCCACCGGAAAATGGCCCAACCTTGCTGGAAAACGTATGGAAATCGCCGAGAAACTAAAGAACTCATCCAAAAACCCCAATCCTCACTGAAATCTCACTCAAATAATCGCCCTCAAATGTTTTAAGAAAGAATTGTCGAAAATTCAAACTTTTGAGGAGGGAGGTGATAGAAAAAATGTAAGGGATTTCAGAACTTCTCTCTCAGAATCACCAAATGTAAGGGAATTTTCTATCACATCCCTCCTCAAAAGTTTGGATTTTCAAAAATTCTTTCTTAAAGCATTTGAGGGCGATTATTTGAGTGAGATTTCAATGAGAATTGGGGTATTTGGATGAGTTTTTGAGTTTCTCGGCGATTTTCGTACGTTTTCTGGTGGGTTTTAAATTTTCTACGTTTTTAGTTTTGGTCCCTCTGTCATTTGCTTTAATTTGTGTTGTTTTTGCATTTCTATTTCATTTCATGAAGAATTCATGGATTAGGGACTGAGATGTAAGGTTGGAGAATCTTCAGGGATGCTCTTTCACTTTCATTTTGATAGTCAGGGACTAAAGTGAAAGGAATTTGAAGTTTTCAGGACTAAAATGTAATTTAAAATAGACGGAGGACTAATAGTGGGAGCTTTTCAAAACATATGGGACCAAAACTGAGATAAAAAAAGATATAAGACTGATTTGGGACATAGAGCAAAGATACTGGACCAAATTCGAGACAAAAAAAAGTTATAGGACTGATTTGGGAACTGGATCAAAGTTACAGGACCAAATTCGAGACAAAAAAAGTTATAGGACTGATTTGGGAACTGGAGCAAAGTTATAGGACCAAATTCGCACTTTGGCCTATTAGTTATCATGTTAGAATTTGGCTTGTTTTCTAGTCTACATCCAATTTGTGATACTAAAACTATTTATCGCGAGTCTGCCCCTAAAACCTTACTGAAAAAGGTGAAGAAGAAAAAGATAAAACTTATACCAATTTTGTATTATGTTATAAATGACTGATAAAGGATTATCAAATAATGAAAAGAAGCCGCGATATCAAATGATGTGAAGAATGGTACTATATATCTCTATAGTCTAATATGTATGTAAGAATGCACTTCTAATCTTATAAAGTAGCCTGGTGAATGTCACTGAAATTAGAAATTTAGAAACACATGCTGACAACAAAATAAAAAGAGAAAACCATGAAGGTGTTGTTATTGGTACATGAGAAAATTAATTTCTCAAGCTGGAATCTTTAAGATGTTCATATATGAAAAATATGAATATTTAATATTTATGATATGTATGTGTCCTGAATAATTAAAAAATGACTACAACAATCAGAGTTCAACTTATTTATAAATAGGTCTCCAAGTTTTCCTAGAATTGTAGTTGTGTAGTATTGGGCTTTACCCCTTTGGTCTCCAAAAAATAATAATAGTGATGAACTTGAATCCCTATCAAGTGATATCGAAATCATAGGCTCTAAATTGAACTGTTGTTTACTAATTAAGGAATAATAACAAATTTCCACTGCTATATTAGTTTCAGGATATCTAAAAAAAAAAAGCGTAAGTTACTGGATTAAACATTTTCTATCTGATCCTCCCTATGTATTATGCAAGAAATAATTTCAGCAATAGGCATAAGAACTCAAAAGCAATATTTTACAGTGTAGTCTACTAATACTTTTCTGTTCCTTTTACCTACCGTGTAAAACACAAAATTTGAGATTAGGACTTCAATCTCACAAAAATGGGGTTTTGGAATAGGGGGATATTTAAAATTGCAAGTAATGATCAAATTATCTTTGCTTGTCTTTTTTTTTTTTTTTCTGAAAGCATCACAGTCAAAATATATTATAGAGAAGTCAAATGACACTTACAATTGTTTAGATAACACAAATCTAATAATACATGAATCATAATCTGTAAATAGTGTTGAACAAGAGAAACAATTAAAAAGAGCAACTGATCCTATATAGAAAGTATCCTCATGATGAAAATTATCACCGATCTTGATGTTGCCAACAGAACACTTACAATTATACTCCTTGCATATTAGAAAAGTAGTTTTCTTCATGAATGAAGATGTCGTAAACTTCTCTATAAATTTCACGTTTGATCAATAATTTTTCGCCATAGATGCTCAGATCTGAGTTGATCTAGTATTAGAATTCATAAAAAAAGAAGAGAACCAGAAATAGATCTAGTAAAAACCACCACTAAATTTGAGGGAATTGAAAATCTTTGTTAAAATGAAAAAACAACTAAAAAAAAAAATGAAATTATAAGGGAGGAATTGTAAATATTACAACCCCATCTAAAAAAAAAGATGAAGCATAGAAGAGAAAATCACCAGAGCAGTTTGGGAGCAGTTTTTTTTTGTCTTTTTCACATTTTTTTATCTTTGCTTGTCTCTAACATAACTTCTTCTAAGTGTATAAAATTTTTAGAATAAATACTTGGGTTAAAGAATTTACTCAACTATAAGGATTTATGCTTTTTTTTTTTTTTCAATGTCATCCCTGAGAAGATTTAGAAAAATTGTAATTAAAACACAAAATACAGTGAGGAAGAGGTGAATGTATTACTGGTTCATGACCACGAAATTTCACATAACGTCCAGTTAACAACTGTCGCACCACTTAGACGATAAGCTCTTATCTGTTCACATGATCATATAGAGAAATCTTCATCCGAGAACAAATACGATTAAAGAAGGCAAAAACACTCATTCAGAATTTCTAAATTTTACATCAATTGTCAATTTCGTCACCAATTCTTTGTTGCGGTCAATTTTGTCTCTAATATTTCACATTTTGGTCAATTTTATTCTTTCGTTAAGTTCTTTCAATAAATTAACAATAGACTTCATCATGTTTTTTAATATGAGTTAAGATTTGTGTTTTTCTATATATCAAGTTGACATTACATGTCATTAGTCATGTAAATTCTATCGTTAGAATTTGGCTAATATAAGAAGAAAGGATATAATTGATTAAAATGTAGAATATTAAGGACGAAACTGACCGCAATAAAAAATTGGGGACAAAATTGATTTCGATATATAATTTGAAGACCAAAAAAATACATTTGCCATAAAATATGGGGTTTATGTAAAGAAACTGGTTAAGAAAACAATAAATGAGATTGAGAGCAGAAAAAGTAATTAATAAATAATAGTCAGATTTATTAATAACCATTTATTAGTTTATTAATTTAGTTTTGTATGCCAAAAATATCATTTCTAATGTCATTGTTTCTATTGGAAAAATTTTATATTTATTTTATTCTTTTTTAATTAATATTTTTGAAAAGAATTGTTTAATCTCTTTTAAACAAGAAAGAAAACTCAATGAAATTATAAAAAAAATTCTAATGATTAACGCTTAACAGTTTAAGATAGGGCTTAGCACAAGTAGAGTTGAGACGGGTTGAGGAAAAATTTCAGTCCAACCTACACATGTTGAATTGGGTTGGGTTTTACAATTTTGAAATTTTAGCCTGAACCAACCCAACACACGGACTAACGGATTAGGTTGAGTTGAACCCACAGACTGAGTATTACGAAAAGAAAGTTTATGCCTACACTGCTAAAGAGATTAAAATGCCGATTTCGAGACCCAACTTTTGGAAAGGGATGCCATGCTTGAAAGCCCAACAACACATGAAGAACTAGGCTGAAATGGAGATATGAGAAGCTTTTCCCATGTTTTTTTTAGGAAAAATGGAGGTGCAGTTAAAAAATCTGAAGCATATTTATATTTCTAAAGTGTAATTATTGTTTCTTAATAATTAAGTGCCCTAAAGAAACTTGTTAACTAAAACCTAATGTGTTTTTCACTCTTTTATCCAAGATTATTAAAACCGGACCGGTCATTGAACCGGCCGAAGCAGCGGTTTAAGGTTCAATGGTTCAACCGGGGTCAGACCGTTAATAATTAAATAAATAAAAAATAATATATTTATTTTAATANTCAGAATCGGCCGGTTCAAGGCGGTTTCCCGGTTTTTGACCGATTCAGGCGGTTCTTGACCGGTTCTTAGCTGGACCGGTTTTGTACTCAACTTGGACCGGACCACTGACCGGTTCACGGTTCAACCGGTCCGACCGGCCGGTCCGGTCCAGTTTTTATAACTATGCTTTTATCCGTCAATCTCCTGACAATTACTAGTATCAAAGCCTTTGGCTCTATTGACTATTGTGGCAATTGTGTGAAACGTTTTTTTCCTTTACCTGGGATATATAATGGGACCTTTCTGTGGGAGGTTTTCTTTCTTTTTTATTTTTTTAATGAGAAGTTAACAAATATGCTTCCTTTGTCTTTGCAACCGCTCATACCAATTTTTAATAATGAAAAATGTGAGTTTTAGAGTATTTGATGGAAATAAATTCAAATGTGGGAGATGAAATCATTAACTTGGGGTTGAGATTGATCTTGAATGGAGCTAAAATCTTCAAACCACAAGATTCAAAGAGTTGCAAGAGGGATTAGAGCAAAGAAAGGGACTAAAGTGGATAAAATGTAGACCATAAAGTTGTGAAACAACTTTGGTGTATACATACCCAAAAGTATTCACTGATTAGTCCATTAGTGAATATTACAAAATGGTCCTAAACATAATTACAAAACAATCCTTTTAACAAACAAACTCTATATATACATTAGTAATTCAATGTGATAATTACTAATACTTTTCGGACGTGGCTTCGGGTCCTTAGCCTGGTCCCGGAAGGCTTGTAGATAATCTAACTCATCACGAATTACCACAATTGATATGAACTCAATCTATTCTTATTCAGACTTTCGATAAATTAATTACTTATCAGTAAACACAAATATTAATCTTACAAAAGATTAATGGTAATCCACACAAATCACGGAGGATAAAATATTATTATCTAATTTCCATAATTTTTAAATTCCGAGTTTGGAGACATGTATGAATTTTTTGTACATATTTTGTGAATTAGTGTTGACCATATATGTTTGTCACTCTCCCTAATATTATGGTTTGGTATGTCAAATATTTTTTACCCGATAATATGCACTTAAATTGTTGTTTTGTGCTAAAAATTATTTTTTGGCCCCCTTTTGGCCAAAATTTTGAAATTCTTGGTTAAGGAAATTAGTTTGGAATTATTGGCAACTTGTTATTGAGTTCTCACCTATCGTGGGTCCAGTTACAAGGTTGTTTTGTTTTGTGAACCGAGATTGTATTGACAATAGACATACCCTATAGATGTGACATTGTTAATGCAATCTGTTTTTTGGATAATTGATTGCTTAGTTCAGTATCTCGTGAGCCAATTTGATAATTAATTAATATTATCTAAGTGGGAGAGATTAGAATATTTGTAAGGATTAGCATTAATTAATTACCTATTATAATCTCTCACATTTGGATAGCATTAATTAATTATCAGATTGGTCCACAAAATTGAACTAAGCAATACCAATTGACGAAAATAAATCCGAATGTGAGAGATGAAATCACTAACCTGGAGTTGAGATTGATCTTAAATAGAGCTAAGATCTTCAAACCACTGGATCAAAGAGTTGCAAGATGGAATAGAGCAAAGAAATAGACCAAAGTGGACAAAATGTGGACCATAAAGTTGTGAAACAACTTTGGTATATATATACTCAAAAATATTCACTAATTAGTCCATTAATGAATATTACAAAATGGTCCTAAACATAATTACAAAACAATCCCTTTAACAAACAAACTCCATATATACATTAGTAATTTAATGGGATAATTACTAATACTCTTCGGACGTGGCTTGAGGTTCTTAGCCTGGTCCCAGAAGGCTTGTGAATAATCCAACCCATCACGGATTACCACAATTGATATGAACCCAATCTATTCTTATTCAGGCTTACGATAAATTAATTATTTATCAGTAAACACAAATATTAATCTTATAATAGATTAATGCTAATCCACACAAAAATTCCAACAGTATTAAGATGAAATTTTTTTTTCTTGCCTCAAGGTCATTAGGAGCTAATACATATTGATTTCGTTGATTTAACTTATACATGTGAAGAAGAAAAAGCAAGGTTGATAGAGACCCTAAAGAATGATGCCAAAACTTTGTTCTTTATTCAACAAGCAGTTCATGAAACAATCTTCTCACGAATTGCAGCAATAGAAATGTCGTATGAGGCATGGCATATTTTGAAGGAGTTTCAAAATTCATCTAATGATTAGGATAAAATTACAAACTTATCATCCCGAGTTTGAAACTCTTTCATTCGAGGCGTCATATGAGAAGAGTGATGAAACAGCAATTCAAGCCAAAACTGACCCCAACTAAAAGGAAAATTATGCCGGTCGTGGTCATGATAATGGTAGAGAATTTCAAGGCAGAGGAGGATTTGATGATGAGAAGCATAATAAAGCTATTGAGAATTATTAAATCGGTATTCTAACTGCTTCAATGACTAGTCTAATTTTTAAAACTTTGATTGATATTAAAAAGAAGCTAATGAGAATTATTAACTCAGTATCCTGATCGCTTCAATGATCACTCTGATTTTTAAAACTTTGGTTGATATTATGCAGTTCATAAGCTTGTTCAGTTCGTCTGGGGAGTGATTTAGAGTCCCTCCAGATTTCCTGCTTGTAAACCTTGGGTTTCACTTTTCTGAATATATCTGTTGGTTTCCTCCAAAAAAAAGAAAATAAACCTTAATTTATAGAGTTCAAACATACAATGAAGAAAAAATGTACAGCAAGTCATACGAGGCATTTGGTGTCTTAATGGTGCAAAATGAAATTGAAGATGAGTCACGAGTGCATGGATAGGGAACCAATATTATATATATAATTACTTCAATCACATTGTGCTTGTGACTAACAATACTCGTCAAAGCTACCAACATAAAACAATATCCTAATTTGCTAAACAATACACAGTGTAGGCTTTTTCTGGGGAAGTAGAAAAAGGAAAGGGACAAGTTTGTGTATAAAAGCAACATTAATATAAACTCAGAAGTCACAATTTAGTTTCAGAAAAATACGTGGAAGAGACAGCCAAGCCTTCGACATCATAGGTCCGAACCAGTCTTTGCCTCTTGTGTGGTGTCTCAAGCCAACAAAACTCCAAATGGAAAGACTTCGATTCATAAACGCTTTTTGATACATCACATGGACATCCCATGTACATGCCACCAGGCAAAAGCGTTATTTGGTAGCCTCCATCAAATGTAACCAAATTCTCTGATTTTGTACCTTTCCATTGCACATTTGTACTCATGTTTTTCCCTTCAGATGTTGAAGTAACAACCTGATACCCAACAGCAGAAAGGTGTTAACTTAACAACCTTTTTTGGGCTAAAATGTAGAAAACCCCCCTAATCTTTAGTCATTGTGCTAAAAATTCCCCAAACTTTAAGTGGCAAAAGACCCCACTTTTGATTTTGTGCAAAAGACTCACTTTGTAAAGATTTTCATTCAAAAAAATCAATTTTTTTAAAATAGTTATATGATTGTTTTTATATTTTAGGGTAAATTGCAATTTGGTACCCTGTGGTTAGGGGCGTTTCCCCTTTGGTACCCTGAAAGAAAAATTTTTGCATTGTGGTACCCCGTGGTTTGCTCCGTTAGCGATTTGGTACCCTGAGGTTTTTTTTAGTTAGTATNGGTACCAAATTGCAATTTACCCTATATTTTATATCAATCTAAAATTAAAATTAACTATTGTAATTATTAATAGCAAAATAAACTAAAAATTTCTTTATTTTTTCAATGAAAATTGTAACAAAAAGATTTATTCGCATAAAATCAAAAGTTCAGGGTATTTCGTCGCTTTTCAAAATTCTGGGGGATTTTTTACACTGTGACTAAAGTTCATGGAAGGTTTTATGTATTTAGCCTTTTGCTTTCCTCCTAAAACTTGTGAAGGGAATAGGAAAGAAATTTCTATAGGTGCTTATTATTATGTTCTTTAATCAAAAGGTAAGACTTAAGCACAATTTTTATCAAGTTATAGAATTGATCAATGCTTTCATTTGCTTGGCACTAAGAAGTACATTTGTTGTCATTCATTTTCCTAAGAGGTTGTAACATACCTGACTAAGCTGGCCATTGTCATCCATTTCAAGTAACACAACCGTATCAGCTTCTGACATTGTAGATCCATAGACACCACTACGTTTTGTAACAGAGTGACCTTTCCACTTTCCAAGAAAGGGTAAAATCCTGTTTGTCGTGTCCTGCGACAAATGCAAAAAATGAAAGTGTGTCATCATACATGGGGAAAAGCTCCACCAAGAAATATTGTCATCAAGCTATTTCCAAAAATTGGTATAGCATTCAACAACCAAAGATTTACTGCATAATATAATTATGTTCAAGCCAGAGTATATGGGTAGGGGAATCTGTAGAACACTTAAGTATAAGCATAAAAATTTTTGCTTATCCCAGGTACCATTGAACTGTCAAGTAGAGGAGGAGACCCGTCACTTTTTTCCTCTAAGAAAACAATAAGCATATCTATGACTCCTTTTGGATCCAAAATGTGAAAAGCTCTTGCTCGTGTATCTGTCTCTAGAGAATACAGGCTATTCTCACATACAACAGAAGGTCGACGAGAGGGAAGCTTGAGATTTCTGCAAAATAAGGAAGTGAAGAGAAAGTCTAAGAAAGCAGCAGAAATATTAGGTGTACATAGGGTTTGCGTGTTGGTGCAGATCTATAAGCTTAATCACCAATTGTCAGACTAGCAAGTAGCACATTGTCATAAAAACTATTAAGTGGAATTATGGGAAGAAATAAGGTTATCAGTGTCAATGTACAGTATCAGTACTTGTGCATATTAGGAAGTTTCAGATTAATCAAAATGAAGAAGTCAATCTGAAATTGTAAACTTGGGCAACTGAGAAACCAGATTATTATGGAATCTTAAAGAAGCAGTACTATTTTGCCATTAAGGCCATCTAATAATATTCAGTCATTCTTTGATCTGTTCTAAACAGTACTAGTATATAAAGGAAATATTTTGGTTTAACAATATGAAGTAAATAATCATGAAGCATAGGCATTTCAGCACGCCACTCCTTAAGCCCACATTTTGCTGCATGAGGAGACCAATGACAGGATAGCAACAATTCAATGGAGTTGCCAAATGATAGAGCTACTGAAGCTAGGATTCTAGATTAATGTTAAATTTCCTGAATAATAATGAGCTCAAGGATATCAAACAATTATTCGCATTTCTGATCCTCAGGTGTATCTTATTGATTTTCATTTTTGTGATTGCTTACATTTTTTTTTCATTTATTTTTCAAAGAGGAGACTTGATTATCTTTGAGAATTCTATGAGGAAGTAGATGAAAAACTTCCATCCAATGAAAAATCATTATCATGAAGAGCAATAACCACAAAAGAACATGTCAAAGTCAGATAAATGCAAAACGGCTTCCCTTTTCCCTTCTTTTATTTCGGTTTTGCAAAAGTTTCCTTTTGTTGATTAATCACGAAGGGGAGAATCAAAGATCTACCCTTCCCACATGCCTCAATTAATGTTACTTAATCTAGAGATCTGAAGCACCAGAGTTCGAATCCCATATTATTAACTAAGCTCAATTACCAAAGTTGTAAGTATGATTTATGCATGTTAAAGTAAAACCAGTTAGCAAGTCATCTCTATGCAATGGCAAAGAAAAAGAGGTAAAGCACATTACGTTACTATCCGAGGCAGCCTCAGTCTAAATTTCCTTTAATTATGTCTAATAACTTCATCCTATGACTATGATAGTATAACACTTGACCATTTGATCTGTACACAAAACAATCAAAACAGTCTTCAAGGCCTCTTTCAAGGAATCACTTACTTTGGTGATTCTTCACCAGTGTCATCTTCTCCAAGAACACCTTGCCTTAAGACTGTTTCCAACATGCCAGCTGTCTGGTACCTCAGGGAAAATGCTCTCTCAGACGGAAAAAAGCCAATCTGCAGACTAATCATAGTGGATATTTCACAGAAGACAAAGCGATAATAGCATATAAGGCATGGGTAGTCTTCCCATAATAAAAAAATATTATTATGTGGATGCAAAACCTTTAACCAATAGGAGAAAAACTCACTTGTTGATATTTGTCAACAGTAAACATATTGGTTTCTTTAATTTTGTACTCTGCCCATTCTGGCTCCTCCTCATCAAATCCAGAAACTGAAGTTCTTGACGAAGGTTGCTTAATGTATAGACTACAAGAAGCAATATAGTTTTCTTAATCAAACATTTGTTATTTATAATAGTTGAATAACAGGTTTGGTTAAATTTAGTGTCAAAAACAGGAAAGTTTTAAATGATTCATAAGGAACATACGTTTGAATGAGACTCATGAGATGGTCTTCTCCATAAGAACTCGCCGAAAGCTTCGTACTCAATTGTTGCAACAAATGTCCTTCAACGTCAAATTGCTGAAAAAGGGAAAGAAGGGTTAATAATTAGCAAACAAAATCGATGCATCAAGAATAGTTCCATTGTGATGCTTACATAGAAAGTGCCATTCCACTTTCCCTTATTGAGCTCGATGAAGCGATGAAGATTGTCGATGCTCATGACAGCTTCTTCTACTGTTGGAGAAGATGGTGAATTCGAGGCTCGATTTCTGTAGACCCCATGAGAAGAAAGAGACCATGGGAATCGTTTAGGGTTTGAAGGATTCACCGAAAAGGCTCGAATTCTTTTGGGATTCGGTAATTTGGAGACTGAGGGGATTGAAACTGAGTAGTGAATGGAAGCCATGGATTCGAAAGTAGAAGGAGTGAAGGACAACGCATTCGAAGATATGAACAAAATGGTCAGGGACGTACATTATCTAATTAGCCCAAAAACAAATTTATGACTAAACTAATAATTTGGTCCAAAAAAATCATCAAACCGACAATTTAGCCTTTAAAAAATTAAAATGTATAACTTAATACTTTTTAATTTATGAAAGATAAAAAAAATATACTAATTAGTTTTTAACAAGGACTAATTAATATACTATTTAGATTATTTAAGAAATAAATTGTATATTTCAATTTTTTAGTGAGTGAATTGTCAGCTCGGTTTCACGAACCAAATTGTTAGTTTACTCTAAATAAATTAAAGTAAATTAATAATTTCATCTATTAGATGAAAAGTTCTTTAAATTATTTTTTAAAAGATTAAACTATGAGATTTAATTTTTTTTTAAAAAATTATTATTAATTTAATTATTTTTTTAAATATAACAATTGAAATCTATCTATCTATTATACGTTTAATCTTGAAGTAACATGAGGATACTTCATTCATATGCTTGCCATGTGTATATTTTGGCTTCCCCTTAATTTTCGGAATCTATTTTCCACCTATTACCATTTATTAATACATGGATATATACAGGTAAATGCTTCTTAATTAAAATCCCCACATATTTCTCCTCAATTTGGATATCAATCTGACTTTTCCTTTTTTTTTTCGGTTAATCACTCTCAAAATGGTAATTAATAAAATGTTATTTAATACAACAAATATTGTCTCAATTATTATAGGAAACCATATTTCCCTACATCATTGGATAATAAATCCCAAATGTTAATTAAAAAAATGATTCGTGTAAATTTTAAATCCCAAATGTATTTCCCTACCACTATAAAAAATTAGACTTTTTGCAGCGACGATTTTCGTCGCCAATAGCTCCAAAATCGCTGCAAAAGGTTATTTGCAGCGACATAATGGTCGCTGCAAAGTCGCTGCAAGAAGCTCCGTCGCAAAAGGTTTTTGCAGCGACAAAATATTTCGCTGCCAAAACCCGTTATTTTGCAGCTATAAGATCGCTGCAAAAAAAAGAGGAATTGCAGCGACATGTTTGTTGCAAAAACTCCAACAAATTTCGTGGATTAAAGTGTAGCCACAAAAGCATATGCTTTTGCAGCAATGTTGTCGCTGCAAAAGATACTCTTTGGCAGCGATTTATTTGCTACAAAAGGTCTTTTTGGGCAGCAAATTAAGCATCGCTGCAAAGAGGTCTATTGCAGCAATGCATTTTTCGCTGCAAAAATAAAAATTGCAGCGATTTTATCTTTGCTACCAAAGAACCTTTGTTTGTAGCGAATTTTAATGTCGCTGCAAAAGGGTCTATTGCAGCAATCTTTTGTCGCTGCAAAAACTTTATTATTTATTTTTTTTCACAATTATTTATATATATATATAATATTTATCCTTAATAACAAAATGTGACAAATATAAGAAATAATATCAAATATCATATTTCTTAAACAAATTAAATACATTTCAACCAAATCCAAATACTTTCTTTTAATACTTATATATCCATATGTTGAAACACCTTCCATACACAATCTTCAATCGAGATAGCCCTCGGCTTCATCGTCGTGCAATGCATCATCAGAGTGGTAAGAAGCAAGTGAGGGTTTTCTCCTAGCAAACCATATAATTTAGGTAAGTTAGAAAGCAATGGACCACACACTTCAAAATCAATGTTAAAATCAGGAAAAACATTTTGTAATCTATCCATGGTAGCATCACTTTCTTCGTGATTAACATCTTTAATAGATCTACCTGGTCTAGGTTGATTAACCTCTATGTTTCCTCCAGCCCTCTCTTGGCCTAGGTTCATTGGTTCCTCTCTCTCTATATTCACATATGGATCCATATTTTGACAACATCTAATCCTCTTCTAGGATCTCTCTCTATACACTCTTCTAACTCTGTCTCTTCAGCGGGTTCGACAATAGTTCACTCTCTAAATTGTTCTCTCCTTTCCCTTGTTTCTTTCCTAAGTATCCTATAAGTCCGCTCAATTTCGGGGTCGAGGAAAAATAGGGAGTTGGGAGACCACCTTCGCATGCAAAACTAAGTCCACAACTTAACCCAAGCAAGAACAAGAGAGGAAAGAACAACCAAAATTGGCTTGCAATCCAATGTTCAAGATAATAAAATGAATCAAACTTAGGATGCAAGTGTGTATGGAGGTGTATATATGTGTTAGAGTGTGAAAATGTGAGTGTAGATATATGTATTCACAAAGATGATGCAAGAATTCACAAGAAAAAATAAAAATAAATCAGCAAAATCAAGTCAAAATTGCGGAGGCACTTCACCACTTGTGTTCGTCACTTGTCAACTAACAGAGCTATCTGGCGAAGTAACAAAACCTACAGAATTTTGCAACAAAACAAAGCAACTCGTGAGTGACAATCTTGGCAACTTTGGACAGACAAAACTCAAGCAAAATGGCACCAATTTATCACCCAAACTCAACTAAACTTGCAAGTAACTTGAAGCCAAGGAAGAAAAACACACAAAAGCAGCTCCAAAAAGATATGAAAACAAGATCTAAACTAACCACAAAGATGGTAGAAAAAAACCCGAAAATTGCAAAAGGTCAAAATTTCAACTAGCGCAATGTGGAATGCAAAAGATAAAAAGCTAAAAACTATAGTTGATATGAATCAAAACAAGGTATTTAAAACTAAAATACGACCAAAGGAAACTAAAATCAACTACCAAAGCTAACAAGCAAGCAAAACACAACTAAAAGCCAAAACAACCAAAATTAGTACCCGGAACCGTTGTGGACTCAACGAGGAGTCCTCATTAACGACGCCACTTTTGATTAGCACACTTGTCCTGAGCACGTCACAAAGACTGGTTTAAAATATAGCTAGTGATGCTCACCGGGTCGTGTCTCTCAAGGACTCCGTAAAAGAAAAAGCTCACAACGGTTCACAAGCAAAGAACTCGATTGAATTGGCTCAAACTACACTAGAAATGCTATAAAAAATGTTGAATGTGTGTGTAAGGATTACTGAACTAAAATGAACCCAAAACTACAAAAAGCTACTAACAGGGACTCAACTGAATGCGAGAGAGAATATTCAAAAACACTTGGAGACAAAGATTTTTCTGCTTTCATCACACCAAAAGGATATTGAGAGATTGATACAAACACCAAATCATGATTGTCATGTAAACACCTGAAAATGAATCAATTAACCTAAATAATTAGCCCTTAAACAAGATAACCAATCAACTAAATCAACTAACCCACAATCAACAATGATGAAATAGGATTTCAAAGCTAGTTCAATTAACAATTAGGCAATCATTAACCAGGACATTCACATAATCAACTCAACGTACAACAAAAGCTTACAACTAAGAATTGTCATTAAGAATCAAAATGTGATAGATTAACAATGTCATAACAACAAAACTTTAATGAAAGTAAGAGTAGATAATGAAAACTCCCTAAGAAGTTAAATCCGGTGCTCTAGCCAATCCATCCTTGCTCCAAGCCAACGATCTAGCTACTCATGGTGAAGAGGAACCCGAACTCAAGTTCCTTGAACACTAGAGAAGCCATGGAGAAAGGAGATTGAGGAGATGAAGTGAGGGTTTGGATGTATGGGAGAGGGAAAACGTGGGTGATGGTGGCTGATATCAATGAGTGTTGAATGAGGCTTCTTAGGGACGAATTTAGGTCTAATTTTTGGGGTTAAAAGAGTTGGATTTCGGGTCTATAGAGTGGCTAAACGAATTGGGCTTCTAAAAGCGGTTTGCAAGCTTGGTCCGCCAGTTTGCATCTGGTGAAGCAACTGGCAGAGCCCTAAAAGACAGCTACTAGAATTCTAGTTCCACTTATAACTGGCAAAGCTACCTGGCGAAGGCTAGAAGAAAATCACCAAAACCTTTGTTTCGCTCCCGACTTGATTCCACTTCGATCCAGACCTTCTTGAATTTTAATATTTGGGTCTTTGGCTTCACAAAACCTAAAATTGCATCAGAATAAACATGTAAAACCTCAAAATATAATTAAACACTTTAAACCCGAGAGAATTACACTAAAAACCGATAAAAGGACCAAAATGCAATTGTGATATAAATGAAATAATTATCATATCTAGAGGTCTAAAATACCTAAAATAGATTATAAAACATTACAAGACACATCCAAAAACCTCTAGATAACATGGTATAAACCAGCTCGATCAGTTCTATAGTAATGCTTACATAGAAAGTACCATTCCATATTGCCATTTTAAGCTCAATAAAGCGATGAAGATTGTACATGGATACTCATGACTGATTCTTCCATTGTTGGAGAAGATGGTGAATTCGAGGATTGAGTTTTGTAGACCCTTTGAGAAGGATGAGATCATGGTTTGGGAAATGGACGATGCCATGGAGTCGAAGTCATTTAATTTATGTCAAATGATTATAGTCAGTATTGTTTAAGTTTTAATACTATTTTTTTATTTTATTTTAAACTTTAAACTTTTATCTTTATTTTATAATTAATTCAAGGCAAAAGGTAAGTATCATTTTGGTTCCCAAACTTTGCATCAATGATTAATTTCGTCCATAATTTTTTTCTATCAATTTTGTTCCAAATGTTTCACAGTTTGGTCAATTTTATCCATTGCTCTTACTTTAGCCAAATATTAGCCACAAAATCATGTGGCTAATGATATGTATTATTTAAAATTGATAGAAAAAGAAACTCTAATCCTAACTCAAATTGAAAAACAATATGTCGTTTGTTCTTAATTTATTAAAAAAAGTTAGTCAAAAGATAAAATTAACCAAAATATGAAACATTGGGAATGAAATTGACGGCAAAAAAAAAATCCTAACTTTTAAATGTCTAACCAAAAGAAGCAAGCGTCAATATCTTATCTTCATAACCCCCCCCCNAACTCAATTCGCAAGTACAGATTGAGTTGGATTTGCGAGACTGAACCGCTGCTCATCCCCCTTTGCACCATCAATCTTGTTCTTTAGCACCCATTCCATTGACATGCCACTGCGAGTAGCGCTGTTCAGCGGGTTGGGTCAATCCGCCAACCCGCCAAAACTAACTCAATCTGATAGTTTGAGTTGGTTTGGATTGGGCTGACGGGTTGGTTTAGGTTCAAAAAATGGAACTCGCTGTGGTTTAGGTTGTGCTGCGGATTTCAAGATTTTGAGTCCGCTCAACCCAACCAAACCCGCCGGCCCATAAAAGTATAAAAAAAAATAAAAATAATGTTTTATTTAATTAAAATATATTTTAATATCACAAATAATATTATTTTTATAATTTGGTCAATTCATAAAGTTTACTCTCAATTTAGTCCATCAAAAATAAATTTTGGAGGACTAAATTAAAGAAAAAAAATTAAGAGAAACCAATTTTTTTAAAAAATAAAAATATAAAAAAAAAATTGTATGGGCCAACCCGCTAACCCAACCTAACCCAACCCGCAATTGTTTTGTTTGGGTTGACTCAATTATTTTCTTTAGCCCATTCCAACCTAACCTGCCAAATAAAATAATGAGCCCGAACCAACCCGCCCTAAACCCAACTCAACCCGTGAACACCCCTAACAAGTCCTTGAATTTTGCTTCGCCCCATTATGAAATTGGAGAAGATAGTGGCAACAATATAGAAAATAAGTACACTAAGGCTGCGTTTGGATCCCTCTTTACAGTGCCTTTATCCTCCTTTATCTCCCAGTACTCCTTTAATACCAGAGTTACAGTTACAAATGTTGTTTGTTTTACCTTTATCTCCCCCTCCTTTATTTTCCTCCTTTATCATTCCTTTATCTCTCCTTTATCTCTCCTTTATCTTCTAAAATTACTAACATATCCCTACTTAACTATCTATAATTACCTACTTTTTACTATAAAATAATAAAATACTTAAAGAGCATATTTGTAAATTACATATTAAAATATTTTTATTTTTTATCCTTACAATTTTCTCTTTCCATTCATTTTTTCTTACTATTTTTTTTTTCTTACTCACACCCCTCTCTCTCTCACTTATATTATATTATATTATATTATATTATATATAATTTATATTAATTTACTTAAAAAAATGATTTTAGTCCTTAAAATTATACCAACTCAATAAATCAATACTTGAGTCATCAAAATATATAATTTTTGATATATTAGTATTCCTTCCTCTATTTTTTCAATTATTTTAATAATATTTTTAAGAGTCAAAATTTAAAATAAAATAATTAAGTCCATATTATTTACATTTTGATCCATGAGATAAAATATATAATCAAGACCCAAAAATTATAGATTTTGGTCCCTCCAACAATATATATATGGGTAATGGGAAAAATAATTCATTCCCCAAAACTTTACAATTTGGTCCTTCATCCAGTATATATATAAGGGCCAAAGTCCTATTTTGGTCCCTCAATTATTTTTCGTTCCATATTGGTCCCTCAGTTTTCCAAAATTTGACACAGTTGGTCCCTCAAACGTTTTCCATCCATTTTTCTGTTAAAAAAAAAAAAAAAAAATTGACTTTTATCTCCTAAAAGTTTGAATTTTTACAGTAAAGACCTTTTTCTCTATAATAGAACCAAAATGCGAATGATTTCACCAAATCCCTCTGCAATAAGAAGCTCATTGGTGCTCGCAGCTTCTCCAAAGGCTTCCACGTGGCCTATGGTGGCAGTTTCATTAAGAGAGAGAGCGAAGGGGGGGGAGGTTGTTTTTTGGTGTGAAATAAACTAAAACCCTCAATTATTTCTTCTTTCTTACATTTTGGTTCTATTATAGAGAAAAAGGTCCTTAATGCAAAAATTCAAACTTTTATGAGATAAAAATCAATTTTATCTTTTTTTCAGCGGAAAAATGGATGGAAAACGTTTGAGGGACCAACTCTGTCAAGTTTTGGAAAGCTGAGGGACCAATTTGGAACATTGAGCATAACTGAGGGACCAAAATAGGACTTTGGCCTATATATAAGTAATATTTTTTGAAGTGTAAAAATATAAAAACAAAATTCAAAATAGAAAAAAAAATATAATTCAATTCCCAAAAATTTAATAATATTTGTTGTTGTTTGTTATAATTTAGCGTCTTCTGTTTTGAGTATATTGGCAATATTTTTTGTTATCTCATTCGACAACAAAAATTACAGATCAGTCCAACTTTAATAATATTTTTTAGTGTAATCAGATCCCAAAAATATACATTATGGTCCCTCCTGCACTAATATAATTATTCCAGGGTAATATTTTTTGTGGTGTGAAAATTTAATTACAGTTTGGTCCCTACTCTAACACATATATGAGTAATTTTTTTTGTGGTGAAAAAATAAAAAAAATCAATATAAGAAAAAAATTATAATTCTCGAATCCCAAAACTTTACAGTTTGGTCACTCTTCCCGTATATGTATGGATAATATTTTTTTTGTACTATACACTATTGAGAAAAAATGTATAATTCATATAAAAAAAATATACAAATTGGTCCGTCATTCAATATAAATATGGCTAATATTTTTGGTTCTACAACTACTGAATAACAAAATTTAGAAAAATACATAATTCATACCCCAGAAAATATACATTTTGGTCCCTTCTATATCATATACATGGGTAATATTTTTTGTAGTATCAAAATTTTAAAATAAAATTAAAAGAAAGTAAACAGGAAAAATATATAATCTAGTCCCCAAAATTTTACAATTCACTACTCAAAAATTACATTTTGGTCCCACATCCACACCTCCCTCCTCCTTTATCTTACCACTCCAAAAATCTCATTTATTAACTTCCTCCTTTAGCACAAATTTCGAGGCAATCATTACTCATACTATTTTTTTAACACCAAAACCAAAAAAACATAACCACTCATTCATCCTCCTTTATTTTTACCATTTTTAACCCTATACAACTTTAAAATACCAATACAATTATTTCAACCCACCACAATCATTACATACCCTTTAAAATAATTTCACATCATAATTCCTCCTTTATCTCTCATTTTCCCAAACACAATTTACTAAAAACCTCCTTTATACTCCCTCCGTTCCTGAATATCTGCTTTTCTGGAGAACTTTTTTTATTCCAAAATATCTGATGTTTTATAACTTCAAGAGAGCATTAATTATTCTTTTACCATTCTATCCCTATTAAATATAATAGAGTCATAAATGAATAAACATTTTCCAAGTAATTTAATAGGGATAGTTTAGTCTTTTTACCTCATTTTTGTCTTCATTCTAGGTGAGCTAATCATTTCCTTGGTCTGTGTGTATTTACCTTAAACATCAGATATATAGGAACGGAGGGAGTAACACAAATTCTTTACCTCTCATTTATTACATCCCCATTCCTTTATCCTCCTTTAACTTAACTTTTGAATCCAAACGCACCCTAAGTGTTAAATTCGTTTATGGAACCGCATAGAATGTGTTGCCAATGAGAAAGGTGGTAACACCATAATGTCCATTCAATCTCTCTTGATTTGATGACATTAAAAATGTTTCAGATATATGAATGATATTGCTTTTATACTTCGTTTCCATACTCAAACTATGTGCCAAGTTAGCAAGGCCATCAGCAACTCCATTTGCTTCCCTAAATATGTGATAAAATGCGAAAAGTCCAATCAGTAGTGAAAAGTAGGCTTTGAATCCTATTAACAATCTGCACATAAGGGTGCTCCATATTGACGCCCTCTTTAATCATCTTCACCCCAACGAGAGAATCAGACTCAAATGAAGACGTTTGGCAAGGAGAACTGCATCCCAAATGGCGCTAAGTTCAGCAAAAGTGATTATGTGCAAAGCCAATAACCCACTTCCCAGTAGACTCACGCAGCACACCACCACATGTAGCATTGCCATCAGTATTAAAAGTGCCCAAGAGATCAAAACCTCATTCTTTAATCTCGTGGTACTAGTATTTTGGGCAGACACAGCATCCCACTCTGTCATATTGATGTGGCATTTATGGATGATTCCCTCAGCCAAAGTATTGCGGCAGCGCGTGACCCATATATTCCAAGCAATTAGACCAAAAACATAACTCCAAGGATATGACGCAACATTATTAGCACCCCAATTATTTTTCAGATTGGACTCAATCCAAACCTTCAGATCAAGTTGATAAAAGGTATCCCAAACAGAGTTATGAACAAAATGAGACCATACCTCACGAGCCCTCACATTGGAAAGGACAGAGATTAGTACTGCTGATATGCCTTCGATACAAGAAATCCATCGTCACAATGCGGTCATGATTTAGAAGCCATAAAAAGGTTCTTACCTTCAGCAGCCCACTATAACTCCATATTCTCTGGTATCACTGTCGTTATGAGGAGAGGCTATAGAATTAAAAGCAGAGTGAACATCAAAGGCACCATTAGCAGAGTGTCGCCAGGCAAGGGTATACTTTTTCTGCAGATCTATACAATTCAATTTATATTTTCAAGTCATACCACCAGCTTACACTCCATATAACAAACTAACTAGTATTTTTTCTTCAAATATAACAAGCAATTTGTAATAAAAAACTGAAGAGACCATTACTTCACGATTCATGAGGCAAAAAATCATGAAAAGAGTGTACCTCTTCCAATATATGAAACTATTGAATTAAATTATTTTTTCAATGAACTAAGGGCTCGTTTAAATAATTGGAGGGGGAGGGAAGAGAAGAGAGGAGAGGGGAAGGCTAAGTCCTTAAAATCCTTCTCTTTGTTTGGTGCT
This sequence comes from Chamaecrista fasciculata, assembly GCA_003254925.1. Taxonomy (NCBI): domain Eukaryota; kingdom Viridiplantae; phylum Streptophyta; class Magnoliopsida; order Fabales; family Fabaceae; genus Chamaecrista; species Chamaecrista fasciculata. Next base: position 28,669 of record QANZ01032638.1, read on the forward strand.
CTCTCTGTCTCTGAATATCTGTTTTTTAAGGTTAATACACATAGACTAAGAAATTCATTAATTTACTTAAAATGAAGAGAAATATGAGATAAAAAGACTAAATTGCCCTTATTAAATTACTCTTAGTTACTCCCACCAATTCAACCTTTACTAACTATTTAATAGGGATAAAATTGGAAAAAAAAGTAATTAATGTTTTTTTGATTTTGTAAAACATCAGATATTTTGGGACAAAAAAAATCCTCCAACAAAGCAGATATTTGGAGACGGAGGGAGTAATTAGTTTGAAGTATTTGAAATTCATGAAGGTGAGAGAATGAGGGATTAGTTTTTAAGGGAAAGGGATCTTTGGCATTAATAAATAAATAATTAGAAACAGAAGAAAAGGGAAGGAACAAAATTGCAAGAGTTGATGATAGCAAATAATAATCACTCACTATATTATAGAGTGAACAAGTAATAAAGACAGCTCAAAATATCATGTGTACATGTTTTAATAAGTTTATATATTTACTTTTTTATAAAATTGTAAAATAAAGTTAGTAGAGTTCAATCAAATTTTAAAAATTTATCAATTTATAAAATTAGCATTTATAAAAATATTATAAAATACTTATTGGTGACCCAAGTGCCAGTTCAACTATAAGTCAAAACAGGGTCACTTCAATACAATTGCATAAAACTGGTCTGCCTATTAAACTCTAACTAGTTCTATGGCTAGTTAGGCCTGGGTCTTAAACTTATGGTCTTCACATGGAAGAAATTTTTTATGATTAAGCTTTCAGCACAAATTTTTATTAGGCCAATGCTTTCAGCAAATTTGATAAATCTAAATTCTGCTAAAACATTATGTTTGAAGGAGATTTGTTTTCTTACAGTTTTAGCAATACAAGTGCTTAACCATATGTGTAATGTATAATTGCTCCATTTGTAGCCTATATAACAATACCCTTTATTCATATCAATTATATTTCTTCTCTCTGTTAAGATCTGCTTGAAAATTTTTAAAAATAAGTGATGTAATTGCTTGATAAGATCAATTACGGATTCACAATTTTGAAGTTTAATCAATATGATCTAATCTCGCTCTTTCTTTTGCCACAATTAAGAACAAAATTCTAACCCAAAACAGAAGCTCCTTACAAACAACACAACAACAAACGAAACAGAAAAACCCAAAACAAAGAAAGAAACACCATGCACAAAACAAATAGAAATGACAAGTTGCAATTGGAAGGAAGATATTGAGGAAATTGCTTGTGATAAGTGCAGGAGTAATAAATAAACAAAAATGATTTTGCACCATGGAAGTTTAAAAAAAAAAAACAGAATAGCAGTTGCATGTGAATGCTTGTTTAGAATTTGTAAAAAACTATCATATTAAGACGGTATAATTCAGCTTTTTTTTCAGCAGTTGCATGTGGATGTTTGTTTGAGATTTGTTGAAAACCATCATGGTAAGGGGGTGATGATTTTGGTATTCAAAAAAATAATGGAGATGATTCAGTGTTTATTTGAAATAAGTGCAATTTCGGAAATTTAAATTTGTAAACAACCCTCATATTTTTAGTAGAGAAGATGAAGGCAACAATTGGTCCTTGTCAGTCCATGAAATCAATCACCAAATACAGGAATGGGCAAGGAAATGAGAAGGACCACAGTCAGATTTGGATAAATAACACTCCAGTTTTTGAGAACCCTAATCACAACATAAGTTTTCCTCAATTGAAATTATCAGCATACATCCAAATTAATTATAAAGTATACCTCAAGCACATCCAGCAGTAGACCCAAAATTATCTTCATACTGCAACTAGTTGTAGGATAAGATCTCTAAAGTATACTTCCCACACTTTACCATCGGTATTGATTGAGTTAGCATGATGATACACCAGCTATCCACAATAAGTAGACCTATAGAGAGGAAGCAGTTAGCATATGAAAAACTAGTCAAAAAGACCATTATAAATACGACACAGAAGAAAGATCCCATTATGGCAGCATATATCCTTCCAGAAGATAGTTTAAAATTAAATAGAATCTTAAAATACTGCTAAATTTTCTTATGTCAAGCAGTTCCTTAACCTCCTTCATGTTGCAAACTCATAAAACTGCCTGCTATGCAAAATGAACATTAAGGCATACATTTAGGACCGAAATATATGACCCTTTGACCTAAGTTTATGTATGTACATTAATATACAAATGTTGCTGATTTCTTTAAAGTTTAAACATCATGTTGCTGACAAGGTCAACTCATGATTGAGGAAAGCCTCATTGACATAAATGTTGCTGATTTCTTTAAACATCATGATTGAGGAATGAAATGTAGTTGATGCATATAGATCTTGAGATGTTAGAAATCTAGAGTCTGCTACAATTTACCATGATGGATTCTCTTTGAGAGAACCTACGATCACAAAAGAGACACAAGTTTCCAGAATCCGAAGAGTCAGTTAATTTGAAAACACAAATGCAAAACTAGCATAAATTTATGTACATAAACTGGAAGCAGTAATTATCATAGTACTAATAGGCATCGGTATTTCATGACTAATGATCTTCTACGTAAAACAAATCAAATAATTGATCCTTAATCACTTTTAAATTTTCAAAAGCCTCCAAAATGACTTTAACAGTGAAAGCATGCCTTCAGAGAATGACTTTAACAGTGAAAAGAGGAAACAAGTAACCGAGAAACTGTGGATGTCTTCACTATCGTTGTCGGAATTGGATCAAACATTGAACTAGCGAAGGGATTTGATGACCAGATTAGTGATCAACCACTACGTCACTGTATTAATTTTAAAGTAAAAATATGCTATAATATATTTAGAAAATCCATATCAACACATACATTACACTCATATATATAACTACTCACTATATATATTATAGAGTGAACAAGTGACCAGCTCAAAATATCATGTATACATGTTTTAATAAGTTAATATATTTACTTTTTTATATAATTGTAAAATAAAGTTAGTAGAGTAGTTGGATCTAATTTTAAAAATTTATCAATTTATAAAATTAGCATCAATGATATAAAATATTTGTTGGAGACCCAAACTATCATGTCAAAACAGAATTACTTCAATACAATTGCATAAAAGGCCTTTAACTTACGGTCTTCACATGGTAGAAAATTTTTAAGATTAAGCTTTCAGCACAACTTTTCATTTGGTCAATGCTTTCATCCAAAAGATTATGTTAGAATGAGATTTGCTATATTACAGTTTTAGCAATATGAAGGCAAAAATTGGTCATTGTCAATCCATAAAATCAATCACCAGATACAGGAATGGGCAAGGGATCAGGAGAACCACAATCAGATTTGGATAAATAACACTCTAAATTTTGAGAACCCTAATCATAGAATAAGTTTTTCTTAATTGAAATTATCAACATACATCCAAATTAATTAGGAAAAAGTACTCTTAGTACTCCCAAAGTATGGAGTCAGTTTCAGTTGTACCTTCAAAGTTTTTTCTTGGGTCAATTGTATCCCAATGTTTCATATTTTAGTTAATTATACCCTCAATGTTTCATATTCTAGTCAATTGCACCCTCAAATTGGGGGTATAATTAACACAAAAAAAGAAAAGATTGAGGATATAATTAACCCATAAAACTTCGGGGGTACAACTGAAACTGACCCTATACTTTAGGGGTACCAAGAGTACTTTTGCCAATTAATTGAAAAGTATACCTTGTGCAACTAGTTTTAGGATAAGATCTCATAAAGTATACATCCCACACTTTACCATTTGTATTGATTGAATCCGCAGGATGATACACCACCTATCCACAATAAGTAGAGCTTTAGAGAGGAAGCAGTTAGCATATAAAAAACTTGTCAAAAAGACCATTAATAATCGACAGAAGAAAAATCCCATTATGGCAGCATATATATCCTTCCACCAGAAGATAGTTTAAAATTAAATAGAATCTAAAAATACTGCTAAATTTTCTATTGTGAAGCAGTAATCGTTTAAACAGATTGATGATTCTCACTTGTATTTGTATATATCAGAAACCACAGTTCCTTAACCTCTTTCATGTTGCAAACTCATAAACACTGCCTGCTTTGCAAAGAGAGAGGTATTGAACTTTTAGACATATTCTACCTTAGAGGAATCCAATCTTGTCCATCGAAATATACAAGTTAAATGGAAAACAAAACCTTTCATTAATGGAACTGGGGCAATCATTATTACTAGAGTAAACTAACAATTTGGTCCCCGAAAGATCATTGAGCTGACAACTCGGTCCTTGTAAGATTGAAATGTAAAATATAGCCCTTGAAAGATCAAAATAGTATACTAATTAGTCCTTTTTATGGATTAAGTAGTATACCGTTTTAATCTTTCACGGATTAAAAAGTATACCGTTTTGATCATTTGGGGGCTAAATTGTGCATTTTAATCTTTCGAGATTGAGTTGTCTGCTCGATGATCTTTCAGGGACCAAATTGTTAGTTTACTCTTATTATCAACAAAGGCAAGAAACACAGAAAACAGAGAGTAAAAACAAATTAATTTCACCAAAATAGACAAAGAAGCAGTGATCGTTATTATTATTATTTATGCATAATTGATGTTGGGAGCAGAAAATTAAAAGATAAACTTCAACAACTGACAGTGGAGTCTGTTATTCCATTGCTTATATACAGACTGCTGGACAATTGATCGTAACTAACAAAACAGAAAAAACTGAAAAAGACCAACCAATTTTGGCCAAAAAAAACTAACTTCAACTAACCACAGTTAAAACACCTAACTTGTTAACTACTAATTAACTGAAGTCTCAATAAATCTATATATAAGTACATCCCCTTCTCAACTTATTTATATTAAGATCCACATAACTAACAATTTTATTTAAATTCAATTTTAATCTTATCTTATGATCTTTAATTTTAAAATAAAGAATCTATATCAGAATTTCTTCTGTACATATAAGTGGATAAAGATAAAAATACTATATAAACTAATTTTTGTAAAATTGCATCTACGAATTTGAATTGAGTTTTTTTTATCATTATTTATCTCCTTTATATATCTCTTTTAATTATCTGTATATTTTTTTCCCCGATTTTAGTATACCTTCAATTAAAAACAGAATCAAGATTCAAGATTAATATTTTTCATGAAGAAAACTTGAGAACCAAAATAATTTCTTTATTTAATCTTATTACCAAAAAAAAATATAATTCCTTTAAAATGTTTTGTGATTATATATACATAAACATATTATTTTGATTTAATACAGGGGTACCAAACAAAATAACAATAAAGGTGTTATAATCTTTTGATATGATCAGTACAGTACTTTAGTTTAAATGTTTCATTTAATCGAATTGGATAAATGTAAAATAATATATATATATATATATAATATTCCATTAAAATAATAATATATATTTCATAGAAAATACAGGTTGAAATGTCTTTTAAACAATATATTACCTTATTAAGAAAAAATACTTTAAGAAACGCAGGAAGCCTATTCACTATCTCTATGAGCAGAAGACAATTGCTAGTACAACAAATCAATGCCATTGAATGCTAAAAATGCATTTAAATACAGCTAAATCTGATAAACCATCACAAATTCCTAATTGATTTAAACAATTTATTTATTATTTCTGATATGGCTACATCCTGAATCTAACCTAAACTTGCATATGCTTAGTATTACTTTCTGATATAGCTTCATCTTAATCTATCTGAACTTTTATTATGCATAGTATTGTATGATTAAAGCAGCATGCCAAGGATTCATCTTTGTTGGCTTCTTTCTCCTATGTTCATTTGATATTTGTTGAATATGTCAACCATTATCAGTCAGTTAATCATTCAAATCAGTGAGCACTTTTTTAAGTATTGCAAAAAGCATACAATCAACAAACATAGGCTTAAATGGCCGAAAGAAAAAAAGCATAGGCTTCAAATAAGGAAAGTAAAATAATATTATAAACTGATTTGATTTTGTGGAATCAAATTGCAAACAAAGTACATGGCAAGGCTTCATCAATTGACAGCCTGATTTGAACACATGCATATGCATATTTCATGAGATAACTAAGAGTGTTTACGAATCTAATGGAACCTCCATAGCTGTGTATTATATTCAACCCCAAAAAAAAAAACACTATCCCACCAAATACAAGATATGATATAATACAAGAAAACAAAATAAAAATGGCATACTTTCAACAGCACACAGCAAAGCACAAAATTCAATAACAGAAACTAAACATAGGCCTAACTCTCGAGAGCCTGAATTTTACCATTTACACACTTTGCCCTATTTCTTTTTGCTATTGTAGACTTCTCCCTTTTCTTCTCTCTCTAGAATTGGCAATTGGCTCAGCACCACTAATCCACCCTCATGTACCTCCTTAGGTCTTCAGTGATATTACGGTTCATCAGAATCCTATACGATGACTAAACCAGGCCAAATTACAATAATTTTATATGAAAATCTACCTGAGAGCACCATAAATGTCTGTTTTTCTTTTTTTGCATTCTATTTAATGTCCCTGCTAAATAAATTTGTGTAGGCTTATGTATGGATAACTTGTGAATTACCAGTAGTCCCTGCAGGAACATACACCATTCTTAAAGTGATGAAAGCGGCTGGAATCTCTTACTATGATCTCACGGCCAACAATCTTGGTCATAAGCTTTATTGCATTATGACAATCCCCACATACACGGAGATTTTTCATAACTGTTATTGTACTGCCTTCCACTGTGCTAAGCAACCCAAATGTGATTGCAAGCCTCTCACTATGATAAGATAACATTTCTTCCTTCTGTTCAATTTCAACATCATGTAAAGCAAATTGTTGATCAGGAACATAACCTAATTCCTTTAGCTTTACTCCCAACCAGTCTAACCTTTGATAAACTTTCTCAGTAAGAGGGTGGGACCTATCTCCAGAAAGAAATTCATGCCTCCTACCTTTTAAGGATAGCCAACTGGATCCTGGTTGTTTTAAAACTCCATTATGTTTCATCTTTCTCCTTATCCAAGCAACTTCACTCCATCTGCCCGCAGATGCATACAAGTTTGATAACAAAACATAAGGTGCACTACAATCAGGTTCCAGTTCAAATATTTGTTTTGCAGCTCTCTCAGCTACATCTAAATTTGAATGCATCCTACATGAACTCAGTAAAACCAGCCATATCTTGGAATTTGCTTTCACAGGCATGCTTCTCATTAGTGCTTCTGCTTCCTCCAACTCCCCACACCGACCAAGAACATCCACCATACACGCATAGTGCTCAATTGTCATTTTAATTGATCCTCTCTGGTTAAAATATTTAAAGAAGCACCTTGCTTTCTGTAACATCCCAGAGTGGCTACAAGCTGAGAGCAAGCCAGTCAATGTGATTTCATCTGGATCTACTCTTTCACGTAGCATTTGGCTGAAGACAGTGAAAGCCGACATGGCACACCCGTGCTGTGCACAACCAACAATGGCAGAGTTCCATGAGACAATATTTTTCTCACTGACCTTCTTAAATACAGTTATCCCATCATTGATATGCCCGCATTTACTATACATGACAACAAAAGAATTTCCTACATAAACATTGGTCACCAAACAAAGCTTAATTGCTACAGTATGGATTCCTCTCCCCCTCTCGATATCCTCCAATCCACAACATGAATTCAAAGCACTTGTTAAAGAAAAATCATTTGCAAGGACGCCAAGTTTTGTCATTTCTCTGAAGACCTCAAGTGCATGTTCATGCATTTTGTTTAAACCATATCCCGATAAAAGAGTTGTCCATACTACAACATTCTTATGCAAAATATCATGGAAAACCTTGAGTGCCACCTCCATTTGCTTGCAATTTGCATAAAATGTCACAAGTGAAGCAGATATGTATTCATCACAACAGTACCCTAGCTTAAACATATGACAATGGATCTGAAGACCTACATGCAAATCTGGTATCCTAGCAGCAGCTGTCAACCCACAAACTAGAGTAGTAGAAGTGGGAAGCACACCCGAAGCCAACATCTTCCGATAAAGAAGTAAAGCTTCGTTACTCTTTCCATTCTGATCAAGCCCATTAATCATTGAAGTCCAGGAAATCACATTCCGCATAGGCATGTCCTCAAACAAAAGCAAAGCAGCCTCAGCTCTGCCATATCTGCAATACCCATGAATCATTGCATTCCATGCTGCCACATCCCTGTTGGGCATTTGATGGAACAAACTTGCAGCACTATTAACCCTTCCCAACTGCAAAAGCCCATTCATTATGGTGGTCCAAGAAACAACATTCTTCTCTGGCATTTGGTTGAAAAGTTTCTCGGCCATTGCGTAATTTCCACAGTCCAGGCACCCTTTAATCATCGTATTCCAAGAAATTACATCCTTACATGGCATTTCATAGAATAGATTCAGGGCCTCACCAAGTCTATGATTTTGAGCATAGCCCATCACCATCATGGTATACAAGGAAACATCAGGGGACGGGATCTTGTCAAAGACAGTGCGAGCTTCTTCTAAACTTCTATTGTTCAGGTGCTGAGAGAGTAATTGCTTATAAGTAGAACTTGATTTGGTGTTATCTTTCTTACACTTGAAGCCATTGAAAGAATTTGTTGGGGTTAATGTTGTACCACTTCGAGCAATGGTGAATGAAATCCATGTGGGTATATAAATGAACTTTCGACGAGCACCAAGACTTATTGACATCTTCATGGTACAAAACAACAAAATAGTTTTGTGTTAAACTGTCACAACTCCCTTCGTAGAAGCACATGACAGGCACAAATATAGGCCTATCTCACGCCCAATCCTAAATACACATCAATCAAACTCTCACACAGTGAGTCGTGTAAAATAGCATAAAAGAAGAAAACACCCCCCAATCCTCTCCCTGAGTTCTAGTGGAGCCGACAATTCTAGAGTAAATACAAATTCTACACAAAAAATAAAATACCTACACATATGAGAATTTGGGCTCCAAATCAGCTCCCTTAAAAAGCAAAAGTAGCAGCCTAATCAATTACAGTATCTGAAAAATGTTAAAACGAAGAGTGAGACGAAATCCAGTGAGCGATTAACTCATTTCAATCGTGGTATACATAAAGTAATAATTAAGGCGTGACATAGAGGTTAAAAATATAATAATTTTTTAAGTAATAAAATTTATTTGAAATTAAATTTTTAAATATGTTTATTGAATTTATTTTTTGAATTTAAATAGTTATTTTTTTTAATAAGAGGGATAGAAATTATTTTTAATAATAAAAATATAATATTAATTAATATGTAAATATAAAAATTATTATTAATTATATTAAAATACTAAAGAAAATAAAATGTAAAAGAATAATTATAATAATTAATAAGAAAGAAAATGTTAAAAAAAAGTTAAGTGAAAAATTATGTGATTGAGAGAGATTGTTACAGATGTAATAAATGAGAAGTGATAAAAAGGATTAAAATGCCCTTTATGTATATTGGGAATATAATTGATTAAAATAAACTTTGGGGGTATAACTGAAACTGACCCTATACTTTGGGGTACAATTGACCTAAAAAAATCTTTGGGGGTACAACTGAAAATGACTACATACTTTGGGGGTACCAATAGCACTTTTGTCTTTATTTAACTGTTACCAGTCCAACTACATTTTCGAAGGTTTAAGAAAATAATCTAAGAGGTTTAAGTGAAAAAGTTTCATAAAAGCTAATATAGTTAACAATCTTAGATGAAAAGAAAACAAGGTGATTATAATTAAACAAAAGAATTGGTTTAAATTCATAATGAAATATCGTCATTACAAAAGAATCCTTAAGTTGGAAATAGAAGAGGTTTACAGGAGAACATATAAAAAATAAATAAATAAATAAATAAAACAAGAATGCTATAAGGAAAGTCAATAACGTGAAGGCAACAATGAAAATAATCCAATTTTGAAGAAAGACGGTAATGAGAAAACGGTATGTAAAGAAACAATATTCCTTTTACGAAGATCCTAATTCTCTTTCATTAACAAAACCTACAAAAAGAAAAATATACAACAGCCCAAATTACAATCCAGCCATCAGTACATCCAGAACAGTCAACCAATTAAACAATCAGTATTCAAGGGAAAACACACACCTGGAACACAGTTACAATGGAAACCAAAACATTTAATCTTTAAACCACAATCACACACTAGTTCGGCATATTCACAACCAATCACAACCAATCAAGTGCCAACAGTTCATTTCATATATCATATAACATACTATCTATCATTCTATTTTATCTGCCTCTACTCATGCATGAGGAGCATATATCATATCATCAATGTCCAACTCAACCCGTCGAGGAGTACACACCATTTATTTATATAGCCACATCAATCCAACGGGGAGCACACAACGTATATATTTATATATTCCACCTAAACCCAACGAGGAGCACACAATATATATAGCACCTCAACCCGTCGGGGAGCACACACATCCACAATCAAAACCTCAGTAATTCACTTCCAACAATGTTAAACAAAATTATTTAAGAAAAAAAACAAGTTTATGATAATTGAAAACTACATATACAATCAACCTAACAAACCCCAATAGGGGAAAGGATAGGAAATCCACTCACCTGGTTCTGGCGGGTAAGTTACGACTCCTTTTTGATTTCGGTCTACCACAGGTGCCAGAGAATCTATAACAAGCATATTCAATCAATCAATAATATACTCATGAGACCGTATGACATTTCTAACTCGGTTATGTCCTAAACCCTCCTAAGACTCTTAACTATTCTATTTCTACCCTTTCCCACTAATCTAATCACCACCTATCCTAAGTTCGAAGTTTAGCCTTAAGGCTTGGGTAATTATTTGGGAGCTTTACAAAGTTAGAAATCCAAACATCCATGAAGAAATTACAATCAAGTTCCAAAATCAAGTCACAAGTAAATTCTCAATAGTTTGTAATTTTCCTTCTTCACAAGTAAAACTTGCACATACCACTCCTTAAATTCAAGAATATTGTTTCAAAACTCTTTTGTCTTCCAAAATAGTCCAACTAGTTCATCCAAGTTATCAAAATCATCCTTAGGGACCAAAAATGTAACTTTAAAGTTTCACCATGAAAAATCAAATTTCATAATACATAATCTAAATTCAAACCAATGTATTAGAACATAATAAAATCATCCTTTGAACTCATCTAAACTTAAAATTTCAAGAAAACACGAAGATTTTATCAAAAACCCCAATTTTTCCTAAATTTTCGTCACCTTTGAACCCCTAGAGTAAAAACAGTCCAAAAAACTCACTATTATGGAGTTTTAATAGCTTCTAGAGGTTCCCAACAAGATATATTATCATCAAAGGGTCCATTCTGATCATGAAAATCAAGAAACGATGAAAATTTTCATGTTTTTGAGACATGCCTATACTGTGGCCGAAAATGGAAGCAAAAATGGTGGTGTGGATTTCCATCAACCATGGCATGATCTAAAGGGACAAATACATCAGAAATTACTGCCAAACAGCAGGAATTCCATGTATATAGCAGCAAAATTTGAACCAAACCCACGAAAAAAAAAATATTGATGGAAGATGGAAAGGGAAAGAAAGAGAGCAAACCAAGAAGAGAAGAGGGGGGGGACGGCGGTGGGTCACGGCTGGCCGGCGTAAGGCGGTGCTGAGGTGGTCGGAGATGGTGGCGCGGCGGTCTGTGCTAGAGTTGAGTGAGTGATAGGCGAAGTGGAAGAGAAATGTAGGGGAAGGAGGGTCGTGCTTGGGTTTTAAATTTTCCAGAAAGTTAGGGGAGTAGAAATTAATTTGCCCATCTATATATATATACTAGGGGCTTGGCGTGCATGTAACGTTTGAATTGATTTAAAGTTGAAGATTATATTAAATTTTTATATTAATAAAAGAGTAAGTTTGGGACCAATTTGAGAAATTATAAAATATTTAGGACCAATTTGAAATTACCTCATATGGGAAGAGTGAGTAGGGAGAGAGTGGTGGCATTTTTTATTTTTAATTGTTTTTTGTATTTTTTTTAATTCATTTATTTTTTTAAAAGAAGTGGGGAGAGTGAGTGGGAGAGAGAGTGGGTGGTTTTTTTTTCTTTTTTAATTTTTTAATTCATTATTTTTGACCAACCATAAAGAGGTAGAGCCATATAATATAGTATAGATAAAGCAGATAACTTTCCACCAGAAGCTGCCATGTGGACCTAAATTTTTTTTTTGGTCACTACTTTGCTCATTGATTTCTCTAACTTCATCCAATAGAAATCCTCCTTTGCATTTTCCTGTTGACCTTCTATCCCTCCACCTAAATCTCAACCAATAGTATTCTTTGTTTGAGTTCTCTTCCATTTATATCTCCACTTTTCACTCTCCCTNTTATGAATTGTTGTAAATACCGACAAATTTGTATTGAATGTTGTAGTTGTTTGAGGATTGGTGGTAAAGTAGAAGATTTGTAACTCTACTGAGAATTTGTTCTCACCCCTTCCACATTTCAGTTTTTATTGTGCAGAGACGAACAAATAGTGGTCCAAATTGTGGTAGTAACCCATTGGCTGAGGATTTACACCAAGCTCTTTGATTTCTGTTAGTTTTTGGTAGGTTATTAACTGATAATTATAGTTATGTATGTGTTGTTCTGGGCCCTGCGTGGCTGTTTTGGGGCGGAGCTCCTGTATTGTATTGTATATAGATGAGACAGATTCTATAGTGAGCTGTAATCTTGTTTTATATTATAAGGTGTTACATTTTTGGTATCAGAGCCAGGTTCCGGACATCCTGTTAGGGTGTGGTGTCCTAATTCTAGATAGAATGACCTTGAGTGAGAATGTTCTTGTCACCGCTGTACCCGGGCAGTTGGATGACTAAGACATTTTCTAATTCAAGGGACGATATAGGTGTTTGGTTTGAGGACTCTGTAATTCCTCTTGTTGCCATGATTGCACTATCTAAATATTATGCTATTGAGACTGATCACCTCACTAGTGTACTATTTAGTAGAGGCGATTGTGTCACTGAGTAAGGGAGTACATGTTCTCAAGTTTTCTTAGAATCTACGGTGAGATTGTGAGTGGTGATCTATTATGGGATATGGTTTATTGGTGTTGTGGCTTGGACCACTAATGAAAAGTTTTGACTCAAGTGGCGGTTATGTTGTGAAACCGTAAGTGTTTGAATGCCCTTCAAGCATGATTGAACAATGACAAAGTATAAAATATCTACAATATCTAGAATGATGAGAGATTGTGCCCTAGGGCCAATCATTTTATGTGTATGTTTTGAACATATTGATTAATTTATAGATGATAAATTATGTTGTTATCATATTATTAGCATGTTTACTATGATAGCGTCCTTGATTAATTATGTGATAATTAATCTAAAACTGTCCCTGGTCGATTGTTCTCGTGGGAGCGAGAATGAACCAAGACCAGCATGACCTCGGTGTATGGAGATACATGCACTAGTTGCTTTACGAGAGTCATGGTGCAATTATGTAAGGGGTTACAAGTTGCTGGACCGACCCAGAGAGTCCTGCATGGGTTTTAGTCATGAGCTAGCCTCTCCTGTACTCTTGTCACGATGCCCTTAGACCTGAGGTATTGACTATTTCGGCGTTGTAGATGTCAAACTTTGGCCTAGTCCAACGTTGCCCATAGCAGGGTAGCCATACAGGCTAGGTACGGGTTTGGTTGTTTTCCGTGCTGAGGAATGTGGTTGACCAAGATGGGATTTTGTCCCTCATTAAGNTGGGAAATTTCTTAATTGACAAGAGTTATATTGTTGAATCCATAATAAATATTTGGAGTTGTTGGGAAGCAGTGGATTCTGAATAGTGAATAAATTGTTTAAAGTGGACAAGAGGTTCGGTGGATAAAATGGGATTTGTTTGAATAGAAGTAAGTTAGGAGAACTCAGAAAGTAGTTAGGTGAATTTAAATGGTTAATTGAAAAAGAGCTGACGAATTTATATGATAGATTGTGGTTAATGTGAGAATTCTTTATTGATGGAGATTAAGATTTCTGTGTGATAAGTTTAGTTTACAGGAACAGAAGTAGACTTGTGGGATTTAGAGAATGATTGGATGAACTCGAAGTTGTTGTTTTTAAGTGAAGTTGAAGAAATTATGACAAGAGGTTTTTCTTGTTGAAAATGTAATTGACATGATGGGTTGTGCAAGATTGTTGTATATATTTTTGAGTTTTGTTTGTTTGGGTACATTATGATGAGTGTTTTGAAAAGAAGAGGGTTATCCGTTGAAAAGTAAGGATTTTGAGATTTTTCCTATTTGAGAGCGATGTAGTTAACAATCGAATTGATGTCCGAAAATTTAATTGGTTTTGTTGGGTTTTTCCCTCATGAATTAGACATTCAAGGGTGAAAATGAGATTCCTGCTTCGATTGTCATTGTGGATGAAAGACGTAAAAGGGAAGTAAAATATGTTTAAATTATTGGTGACATCTTTGTTACTTGATCTTTGTATTTTTCTTGATCTCCTTCCCATAAGATTTATGGTAGATGCAGTCCTTGTTTCGTTTGTCAAATATAAATGTTGTTCAGGGTTGTAAGCGATGTGGTTAGTAAGAGTGATTGTGTTCTAACTCTTACAATGCTCATAGCAGCTCCTTGGAACTAAAATATGTTGTAAGAAAGGATAAACAGAGATAACATTGTGTCATTTGATTGTTCTACTGAAGGTATAATGTTGAGTTTGAGTTGTGATTCGTTAAGAGTGTTTGGTATCGAGTGGTCAGAAGATTGAAGAAGAATAGTTTTCTTGAAACCAGAATGAGGTGAAACTTTGTGAGAATTCGAATTTGAAGAGAGAGCATGATAATAGTACCCTAATCAGATATAATTACCTTTCAAGGGGAAAAATAACTGGATTTATCGAGTAGCAAGAAGAATAAGTTAAGAACTGAATACTTTGATAAATTAGTAAATAAAGGAAGTTGTTGTAATGACTCGCCCTAGAGAGGAAGTTAAATGTTTGTGTAGAATAACTAAAAGTGAAGGTTGATAGTGATAAGACAAAGATTACTGGTCACTTGTAGGTGACAAAGTAAATTTGAAGTTGAAGTGAGAAGATTCGAAAGGCTCCTGAATTAGAGTGCGTAAGGATAATATGAAGGTTCTTAATTATCGAGATTTTTTATTGTAGTTCATTAGGAGAATAAGGTTTGAAATGGAGCGGATCTTAAGCGATTTGGTGAAAATTCTTTAATATCATTTCGGCTGCAAGTGGTGTTATGGTGAAAGTTTTGGAAAATTTAATATTTTAAGATACAATTGATATGAGGCAGGTTGGGAGTTGTCTAAGTGATCTGAAATTTTGAGAAATTGATGTGTTGCAACGTAGTCACAGAA
>QANZ01032638.1:44288-59922 GCA_003254925.1 Chamaecrista fasciculata
AAAAAAAAGAAAATAGTAAGAAAAGATGAATGGAGAGAGAAAGTTGTAAGGGTAATAAATAAAAATATTTTAATATGCAATTTACAAATATACCCTTTGAGTATTTTATTATTTTATAGTAAAAAGTAGGTAATTATAGGTAGTTGAGTAGGGATATGTTAGTAATTTGAGAAGTTAAAGGAGAGATAAAGGAGAGATAAAGGAGAGATATAAAGGAGGGGAAGATAACTGTGAAACAAACAAGATTTTTTACTGTAGCTCTGGTATTAAAGGAGTATTGGGAGATAAAGGAGAGATAAAGGTAGATAAAGGTGCATCCAAACGCACCCTTAACTCAAGAAATCGAGAAAGTTATGGTTTGGATTAAGGATTTCTTTCCCGTGCCTTATCCATGACCAAAATATCGTGTGACAATCGGGATCAAGACAAGGTTGTACTAAGGTTAAATCGTTTGGCGTTAAAGTGATAAACTCACGTGTTTTGGGTAGTCGTGATGGCTTGCTAGAGTCCGCTCTCGACTTGTGAGTCATAGGGATGACTTACTGCCAACATCACCTGGGGCCTACTGTGTCACACACGAGCAGGATCAAGATGCCGCAATGGGACACGAATTAGGGTTAATTCGTGAGTCACTTTAGTGACACAATTTAAGACATGGTTGAATGTCTTAGGACATGAAATCTTGTGTTAAATAAATATCTACGTTTATGATATTTAAATTTGTTGGACAAGTTTAAATATATTAATTGATAAATAGTTAATTGGATTAATCTATTTACAATTATATTCTTGTTTATAATATTAGAGAATAATAAATTAGATTAGCTTCCTAAAAGTTAGGAGATTATTGATTTATTAAATTCACTAATATTAGGATAATAAGATTGAGGGTGGCGCCTCATATATAATGATTTTAATTAATGGAAATGTTTTGTTAATTAGAGTCATGACTTGAATTTGAATTTGAATTCAAGATTTTATTTTGATTTCAAGATTCAAATTTTGAATTAAAGATATTAGAGTAATATTATAATTCAATATTGTTGGAAATTAATAAGTTGGTTATAACTTCCTAAGAGTTAGGATTGTTATTTTGATTTATTAAATTCTTTAAAAAATAAGAGGGAGATAACACATTCTTGTGGGGTCCATGGGCAAGATTTGATCTTGCATTTTGAATCTCAAGATTGCATTTTGAATTCAAATTAAGATATTAAGGTAATATTTTAATTAAGAATTCAAGGCCTAAAATTATAATATTATTGTAATCTTATAATTTTATAATTTGATAATCCACTAATTTAGGGATTCCCTAAATATAATTATCAAACTCTCCAAACTCTATAAATAGGTGAGGCCAAGTCGATTTGCTCACACTAGTTCACACAAGTGGGAAGTTCGACTTTTACCTTTGTGAGACAAAGAAAATCGGCCAACCTTAGTTTTAGAGAGAGAAAGTCGACTTTCTCATGGAGAGAGAGAAAGTTCGACTTGCACCTAAACTTTAGGGTTTTTGTGTGAGACCAAGAAGGTGGTTCTTGGTTTTAGGCGCCACTTTAGTCTTGAAGTTCAAGAACAGTTCTTGAATTTCAAGAACCGTAGATAGAGGTCCCGTATTCACTTGGGAAGAAGTGAAGGAGGCTAGCACCTGGGCATCTGCCAAACTACTCGTGTGGATCACTGGCAGAGGAAGGACACTCGGAGTGGACTTCTCTGAATCGCAAAGTTCAAAAGCTACCGATTGTTTATGGTAAATCACTTTTTGTTTCCTAGTATAAACTCTTATAGCGGATCCCGACAGGAAATCACGAGCTGCGTTATTAATTTAAGGTTTTTTTTTTTAATTTTGCTTCTGCTGCGCACGCTCTGTGATTTCCCAACATAGAACACAATAGGGAATAGTCTAAGATTAGTTTATACATTAATTTATTTGCTTTCTAGGTTTAGTTTATTTATTTTGCATTTTTAATTTCTGTCTTTTATAATTCTGTCATTTATGGATCATTCTGTCTTTTATTATTTGAAACATTTTACATTTGAATTCTCATAAATAAAATATCTATTTTGGACTTTTATTATTTTCTTGATCTCAAGTCATGTTCGTTATCTAGAAATTTAAAAAAAAAAATCTAAACAATATATAAATGGAAAAAAAATAATACTAATAATAAAATAAAAAATACGTTTTCAATAAATCATATGATGATATTTCCTAATTTTTAAATTCCCTCTTATCTTTTCATTCTACATTGAGGACAATGTGTTCTTCTAAGTGTGGAGGAGAGAGGAGTAATTTCACACCTTAACCTAGTTCTTTACTCCTATTTGATTCTAACATTGGGGACAATGTTATGTTTTAAGTGTGGGGAGAGGATTAAGTTAGAGTAACTTATATTTTGGTTCACCCAAAAACTTTTTGGTATTAATCTAAACATTTTATAAACTTTAAAAATTTTATTTTCCTATTTTAGTGCTTGAGTTAAATTTACTTCACTTATTATTTTTCACTTTTTGAGTAGAATTCGAGTTAGTCGAATTTTTAATATGTTTAAAGTATTGAGTGAATAATTCTATATTCATGATAAGAGTTTAGTCTTAGTTATTTTTAATAGCCTTAGAATAATCTAAGAAATTTCCTAAGTTTAGTAGTATTGTTTGATTTTTATAGACCAATTTGAGAGAAACCCAGCCTAGTTGGAAGATTAAGCCCATATAATACTATAACATATAAATATATCTATTTAGAAAGAGATTAGTCTCTTAGCTTTGTTTTCTCTAGAACTTGTCTTAATTCTTGGTTAAAACTTATTAGAATTAATGGTTATTAATATGATGGATGTTGGGAAATCAGGGCCCCAAGCGCGCAGCGGAAGCAAAAATAAAATTTAAAAATTAAATCTTTAAGTGGCGCAAAGGACCAAAATGATTCCCTACAGATCCGCTAGCAGAATTTAAACCGGTGAAGGATAGAGTTATACCTCAAGGTTTCAATTGGTCCGGTTGAACAATGCGTTTCTGAGAAGTCCACTTGAAGCGTCCTTCCTCCGCCAGTAATCCACACGAGCAGTTTGTTGGCACCAAGGTGCTAGCCTTCTGTTCTTTTCACCAAAAGAACCTGGGAACTCGAATCTACAGTTTTTAAGATTCAAGAACACTTTCTTGAACTTTAAAGATAGGTGGCGCAAAACAAGAACTCCTTCTTGTTTTTCTCTCACAAAACCCTAGTTATGAAAAACCTAATTTCTCTCACACTCTTGGAGAAGATGAAGTTTTTCTCTAGGCTTTTGAGTTAGGCGATTTTCTCTCCTTGTCTCACAAAGGAAGAAAACAAAATCACACTTACGCAAAATTAGGTCACCAAGTCGACTTGGCTTGGCCTTATATAGTTAGGGGAATTTTGATAATTATAATTAGGGAATCCCTAAATTATAGGATTATCAAATTATAAAATTATAAGATTACACTAATATTATAATTTTAGGACTTGAATTCTTAATTAAAATATTACCTTAATATCTTAATAGAATTCAAAATGCAATCTTTGAGAATCTAAATGGAAGATCAAATCTTCCCTTGGGACCCACCAAAGAAGGCGCCATCCTCCCCTAAATTATTTTTGGAATTTTATAAATCAAAAACATTCCTAACTCTTAGGAACTAAATATCTTCCAACGATTTTAAGTTAAGATATTACCCTAATATCTTTGATTCAAATCTTTTGAAATCTAGATCAAATCTTTTGAATTCAAACTCATGATTTTAATTAATAAAACATTTCTATTAATTAAAACACCTTATATGAGGCGCCACCCTCATGATATTTTATCCTAATATTAGTGAATTTAATAAATCAATAATCTCCTAACTTTTAGGAACATTATCTAATTTATTATTCCCTAATATTATAATTGTAAATAGATTAATCCAGTTAACTATTTAACAATTAATATATTTAAACTTGTCTCACAAATTTAAATATCTCAACCGTAGATTTAATTTAAGACAAGACTTTATGTCCCAGACATTTATCTATGTCTTAAATTGTCTCACCGGAGTGACTCACGAATTAACCCTAATTCGTGTCCCTTTAAGTGGTATCCAGATCCTGCTCATGTGTGACCCAGCAGGCCCCACGTGAAGTTGGCAGCAAGCCATCCCTATGACTCACAAGTCGAGAGCGGACTCTAGCAAGCCATCACGACTACCCAAAACACGTGAGTTATTGTTTTATCAAAAAGACCGATTTAACCTTAGTACCACCTTGTCATAGACCCTATTGTCACACGATATCTTGGTCATGGATTAGGCACGGGAAAGTCATCCATAATCCAAACCTCAACTTTCTCGATTTCCTGAGTTAGTCCCATTTTCCTGAGTGGCCACTCTTTCCTTGGACAGACTCATCGAGGGCGCCAGTTAGATATCTCTCATCTATATATGAGGGACAAAATCCCATCTTGGTCAACCACATTCCTCAGCACTGCAATCAACCAAACTCGTACCTAGCCCTTATGGCTACCCTGCTACGGGCAACGTTAGACTAGGCCAAAGTCTAACAACTACAACGCCAGAATAGTCAAGACCTCAGGTCTAAGGCATCGTGACAGGCATACAGGAGAGACTAGCTAATGACTAAACCCATGCAGGACTCTCTGGGTCAGTCCAGCAACTTGTAACCCCTTAGTCATTGCACCATGACTCTCGCGCGGCATCTAGTGCATGTATCTCCATACACCGAGGTCATGCTGGTCTTAGTTCATTCTCGCTCCCACGAGAATAATCGACCAGGGACGGATTTAGATTAATTATCTCATAATTAATCAAGGACGCTATCATAGTAAACATGCTAATAATATGATAACAACATAATTTATCTCCATAAATTAATCAATATGTTCAAAACATATACATAAAATGATTGGCCCTAGGGCACAATCTCCAACAATGGAGGCATTTGTTTCTTCAACCCCTTTATCCCAAACACTAGCCAGTTACCAAATATATCCTTTGTTAGCCCCTTTGAGCCTATACACTAAGGTGTACTTATAAACCTTCTCATAAAGATGGACTTTCCAATTCAACTCTCAAAGGAGAATTTAGCTAGCAAGGTTATTAAAAAAAAAAAAAAGAATCTCGACGAAAAGAAAAAATATATATATAAGTCGAGCAAACAAAAGTATCTTTGAGAAAGCTCAAATACTAAAAGTATTATCATAAGAGCCCATCAAGAGAAAAGACTGGCCAGTCAAAAGAGTAGAGTCCTGTGCCAAATGACTCAAATGAGCCTTACAGTGAGCTAGCTACTTTCTTTGGATAAGTGGAGTTGAATTGTTAAGGAAAATTTGAAGAGAGATTTTAAAGTAAACACTGAATTTCTTTCTTTTCTCCCTATAATTATTTCCACATATATATTAGCCTTTCCCATTCATTAAAACTCTATTAAAGTCCTCTTGATTAAGAATCATTATTTCAGTTAAAGTGGAGACTTTGAGAATTTCTACAAGATTATGGTAGAAACTTAGTCTAAGAAATGACTAGAGAGAAATGATACCCAATTAGTGAGGAGAATGATACACTTATGGAATTGGTCTTATGAAAATTGGATTACACTACTTTACTTAGTTACTTGCTTGGTGAATTCTATAGCTATAGTTTGCGACTATGTGCTGGCCTTGAATTATGAACTTGGGAAAGTTCCTTGATTCTTTGGCATGTTATTTCTTCTTCTACTTCGTACCTTTGCTCAGAAGTGCAAAGTCTTAAGTGTGGGGGATTTGATCAGCCCAAAAGTGAAAAAGTTATTTAGCCTTCTTTTGGTATGTTTATAATAATAATATATTGGAATTAGACTAATTAATATGGTAAGGGCAACACTAAGGTATGGTGGAATAAAGTGGATAAAAAGAGTAAATTAGCATTTATTTATTATACTTTATAAATAGTTGCTACTTAATGGTTTATTTAGTGTTTCAGATATCCAAACAGGGCCAAACCAAGAGGGAAATATCAGAATATTCCAGAAGATCACGTTGAGCACAAGAAATCCTTGCGCCACCACGTGGGCTGCCGGCCCAGATTTGGTGATTCACACGGCGCAGGAATATTCTAGAATATGACATTAGCAAATAAGCGTCAGAGGAGTTTGAGTTTGTGCCGTCACTTTGAGCCAACGGCTCAAAAAGGGAAATCTCGCGGCTCAGAATATTCCGAAGAAGTAGAGTATGTTTTGCACGGCTACGATTCAAGATACGAAGATATAATCGAAATATCGCAGATATTTCGCTGCGCCTTCGTATTGGGCCACCAGCGCAGCCCACGGCCCAATCAATATATCAAGATACCACCCAACGGCCCATATTCCTTAACTTGAGGACCAAGCATACTACTCAAGACTATAAATAGAACTCTCTTGCCACTTCTCAATTAACCAATTCACGCCCCAGCACCTCAACTGGAGGCAAACTTAAAGTAGATTTAGAGAGTAGTTGTCAATAGGGTTCTCCATGATGAGAGCCTAAACGTTCTTCATCCTAGAGGAGTATCATGAAGAAAGCCAGAGTTCATCGTTCTTCATAGTCTAGGGAGTTGTTATTTAATTATGTTTATTCATTGATTGCTCTTAGATCTAAGTGTTTTATTTCAAAGTACAATTATATGAATTGATAGATTAATGCTTTGTTGAAGTAATGAGACCTTGACATTCCTGGAGTTTGTCTCTCTCACGATTAATGAAGTTGCTCTTTAGGGTTTGCTAAAGAGTGGTCTATATATGCATAATTAGGATTGTTATTGATATCTACGTTTGTTTATTGTTCTGATGTGGCAATAATATAGATTGCCCCGAAGAGCTATGACAAATAGCTCGTAATCCAGTTTGGTTGAGTTACCTATCCTAATCTGATATCTTTCACCATTGTTCTTAGTTATATTAGAAGTTTCGATAATATCTTTGAATGTGGTTCTTTACATAATTAAAGTGACACTTCAATCCCATATCTTTATGAACTAGGATGGTAGAATTCATGATTATTGTCTAGGATACCTTTACATTATTGTTCGTTCTTTTTATATAATTGTTCTCATAATTATCTTTATAGCCTCACCTAAGTTCATAGACATTCATATAAATAATAGTTATCTTTTACCACGAAGTTCCGCGAGAGATTCGACCTTGGGTTAGCATCTATACTATATTTTAATAAATATAGTTTATACTTGCGAGGCTCGAGTATAAATTTAATTTGACTTCGCTTGGCACTTCACGACAAAGTGCCCGGTCACTTTCCCATCTACCTCCTCCAATACATTGGTGTGGCATAGCCTTCTCCACCCATCTCATGCTAATCGTCACACTCGTAGAGTGATATTGACGTGTCCCTGATAACATGCATCGCAACGCACTTGGCATGGCCCCACCTTCGTCCTTTGGATCGTGTCGCAACTAATTCTCATGGGCTTGTGCGAGACCTTCAATATCATCAGGATAATTGAGTTCCTTTATTGGCAGTTTCAGGGGAAATGAGGAGCGTGGCAAACGCGTTGGTTTTGAGCTCGTTTGGGTTGCTGACTTATGTGAATAGTTTGATGGTGTCGATGGTGGAATACATGATGGCATCAAAGAGGCACATGGATTGGTTGGCAAATGATATAGACAAGGGCAGTCTGGATTATTTTCACTTGTTGTAAACAAGGGTGGCAATTGGGGTTGTGAATGTTGGGTACTTTTTGTATGTGGTGGGGAAGTATATGGAAAAGTCTTGAGATTATATAGGATGTTGATTCCGCACGTAGATGTGATGTGAAGTTATCAAGTCCACATAAAGTCACTTTCTACTGTTAAATGTGTCATCTTATATGATGACAAAACGTTTAGAAGATCACAACCACAATCTCTGCCAGCAAAAAGTAAAAATAATTCAATATCTCGTTGCTCAAATCATTTTCCAGTCAATCCACGTTTCTATTTGATGCCCGTCGTGTAATTCATTATCCTCACCATCGAACTATTCACTCAACTCGCCACCCCAAATGAGCTCGAAAGTAGAGCATTCACTACACTCCTCATGTGCTCCGGAAATTGCATATTGTAGAAATCCTCATATTGAGCCATGAGAACTAGTTGCGACACGAGCAAAACGACAGAGGTGGAGGAGAAGCAAAGCACATTGGGATCGATGTTGGCGGTGACGTGTCGATATCACTTGACTAGAGTGGCGACGAGTTAGAGAGGGCGGAGAAGGTCACATTGGTACCAATGCAATGGTGGAGGGTGATGGAGCGGATGAAGAGGCAGCCGTAGAGTGGGACCCAAAGGGTCATGGTGAGGAGGGAGAAGACTTTGATGAAGGTAATTGGGATTTGGAAGTGGGACCCGTGGAGGAGGTCCATTTTTAAGGCTTGTGAGACAGTGAATGTGGACCGTTGGATCGTGGCCATAATGGTGAGGATGTTGGCCATCTAGATCAGAGATTTGAGTAAGGAATTTTAATTCTTCTAGTCATTATACGCTTGCAGGCCTCCTCAAGTACGCTATGCTATCGTCTGACTTTAACTCTACCCCTAGGACCACGCAACCCTTGTTTTCAACTGAACAAATATGGATATAATAAAGTTTTGAAAAGTAATTTCAACATTAGGTAATAATTGATCTAAAGTCAAATATTCATTTTTACAAATTAATCATCAATACATAAATTATTGGTAGTCAAAGAAAGCCTTGTGAACAAATTAAGAGAATACCACCAACAGAATCATTAGATTTATAGGGAGGAGGATCATAAAAAGTCAACTTCATGTGTTTCCCTTATTGATTAATAATATCATAAGAAAGCTAAAGCCCTCTCTTCTTGTAGGCCGCAACAAGAATATGAACAATCCCAAAGAAGAGACTTTCCTGAGACTTCATATGCACGTATATCCAACTCCCCTTAAAGAACATCACAATCGACAAAGTCATACAAAAAATGGGGATCTCAAACCCCACCTTCCACCTCACCGAGTTCATGAAATGTTGTCTTTAAGAAACAAAATCCAATCTATGTTATGAATATTTATCATTTTTTATAATGAAGTGCATATTTGCAAGGAATAGCAATGTTAATATTAACAACGCGGATAGCACAGCTCTGCCCAACACCATGTAGCTGTGAATAACAAGCCCTTAACCAATGTCAGAAAGCCACCACAACCCACTTGGGTGCCCTCTTCGTAAGAGTACTACTTATTTCCATAAGCAACTCTCCCATTCAGCCATGTGGCATCTCATTTGGCGTCCACCAATTCGACTATACCATGGTAGCCAGGCAGTGAGGCATCAATAATTTCTTCAACTAGTACGTCATCCTCTCTCATCTGTTTGTATATTCAGACCATTGTCGTTTACATTCAGGGCTCAGTGAGCTGGAAGGTGGGGTTTGGGATCCCCACTCTGTGTATGGCTTTGTTGATTGTGATGTTCTTTGTGGTGAGTGGGATATACATGCATGTGAAGACCCAAGAAAGTATCTTCTCTTGGATTACTCAAGTTCTTGTTGCAGCCTACAGGAAGAGAGGGCTTGAGATTCATTCTAACATTACTAATCAATTATGACAACACTTGAAGCTGGCTTTCTATGATCTTCCACTTCAGAAATTTCATGATTCTACTAATGGTGTTGCTCCTAATTTGTGAACAAGTCTTTCTTTGACTGACTAATTCAAAGACTACTTATTGATTTGTAGGAAATGAAGACTTGTTTCATTTTAGATCAATTATTACGTAATGGTAAACTTGCTTTTGGTGAAATTACTATATCCATAATCTGCAGGGTCCTAAATAAGGCTTGTGTGATCTTAGACGAAGAATTAAACTCAAGCGTATCAGAGAAAACTCATAGAGGCTAGCAAGCATACACCAAGTAGAAGTACTAAAATTCCTTGCAAAAATCTTCCTAATTTGGATGGCTAGCATCCTCTTCATCATTGCCATGATCCAATAGTCCACATTCACCGTCTCACAAACCTTAGGAATAGGTCGCCTCCTCGAGTCCCACTTCCAAATCCCAACTGCCTCCATGCAAGTCTTCTACTTCCTCACCATCACCCACTAGGTCTCACTCTACAATCACCTAATCATCCCCATCCTTCCCTCCCTCAAGAGAAGAGACTTCCCCATCTACCTCCTCCATAACATTGGAGTGACATGTTCTTCTCCGCCCATCACATGCTCATTGCCGCACTCGATGAATGATATTGACTTGTCGCTGCCAACATCCATCGCAAGCCACTCAGTGTGGCCCTACTTTCGTCCTTTGGATTGTGTTGCAACTATTTCTTATGTGCTTGTACAATACATTCAATATCATAAGGATAATTGTGTTGGGAATTTAGAGGCGCCTAACGCAGCGGAAGCAAAAAAAAAAAAAAAAACTTTAAATCTTAAATCACGCAAGGCCTAGAATTCCTGAACGGATCCGCTAGCTGAATTTAAAACTTTTAGATAGTGGTATACCTCACGAGTTTCAATCGGTTTGGCTGTACGGGGCGTGTCTTAGAAGTCCACGTGATGCGTCCTTCCTCCGCCGGTGATCCACACGAACAGTTTTGGAGATGCCTAGGTGCTAGCCTCCTTCACTTCTCCAAGTGAATCAGGGACCTTTATCTACGGTGTTCTTTAATTCAAGAAGTCTTCTTGAATTCTCCAAGAACAAGATGGCGCCTATGATCAAGATTCCAATTCTTGATCCCACACAACCTTGTCACACAAACCCTAAACTCCTTTAGAGTTGTGCGCCACTTTCTCTCTCTAGGAAACTAGGTTGCGTTTTTCTCTCTCTCCTCACCAAGAGCAAAAATCGAATTTTTCCCTTGTGAAGAACTAGGCTAAAGTCGATTTTCTTTGTGCATGGCCTCTCTTATTGGAATTTCGACTTGGCTTGCTTATTTATAGGGTTTGGGGACTTTGATAATTATAATTAGGGAATCCCTAAATTATAGGATCATAAATTTATAAAATTATGAAATCTCTATATCATAATTTTAAGAGTTGAATTCCTAATTAAAATATTACCTTAATATTTCAATTTGAATTCAAAATGCAATCTTGGAGAATCAAATTGGAAGATCAAATCTTCCCAAGAGATCCTCTCCCATGCGCCATCCCCTTTCCAATTTTGCTGGAATTTAATAAATTAAAATAACAATCCTAACTCTTAGGAAGTTATAACTAACTTGTTATTTTCCAACAATATTGACTTAAAGTATTACTCTAATATCTTTAACTCAATCTTTTTGAATCTTGAATTCTAGTTTATTATTGAATTAAAATATTACACTAATATCTTTAATTCAATCCAACCCAGAATTCGAATTTCCCCATAAATTTGAATTAAAATATTACCTTAATATTTTTAATTCAATCATTTGAAATCTAGATCAAATCTTTGAATTCAAATTTAAGCCATGATTTTTATTAACAAAACAATTTTATTAATTAAAATACTTTTACATATATAAGGCGCCAACCTCCTTCCTATTTTCCTAACATTAGTGAATTTAATAAATCAATAATTTCCTAACTCTTAGGAACATTATCCAATTTATAATTCCCTAATATTATAAATAGGAATATAATTGTAAATAGANTAAATTAGTTATAACTTCCTAAGAGTTAGTTAGTTATTTTGATTTATTAAATTCAACAAGATAATTAAGGGGAGATGGCGCATGGGCTTGGGGAGATTTGGGAAGATTTGATCTTCCAAATTGATTCTCCAAGATTGCATTTTGATTCCAATTCTAATATTAAGGTAATATTATAAATTGGAAATCAAGTCATGAAATTGTGATATAAAGATATCATAATCTTATGGTTTGATAATTATATGATTTTAGGGTTTCCTAAAATTATAATTATCAAAGTCCCCAAACTCTATAAATAAGCAAGCCATAAGTCGACTTAGACATGCTTAACCTAGAGAGAGAAAATTTCGATTTTGCTCTAGGTTAGAGAGAGAATTCACAACTTGAGAATTGGATTCTTGAGAGTGAAATCACAAAAGGGTGAGAGCCTCATGCACAACATAAAAGTCGACTTAGCCTAGCTTTTCACAAAGGAGAAATTCGATTTTGCCTTTGGTGAGGAGAGAGAAAGAAAACGCAATCTTGGTTTCCTAGAGAGAGAAAGTGGCGCATAATATTAAAGAGTTTAATATTGTGTGACAAGGTTGTGTGGGATCAAGAATTAGATTCTTGATCAAGGCGCCAAACAGTTCTTGATAATTCAAGAAGAGTTCTTGAATTTAAAGAACACCCGTAGATAAAGGTTCCGGATTCACTTGGAGAAGTGAAGGAGGCTAGCACCTAGGCATCTCCAAAACTGTTCGTGTGGATTACCGGCGGAGGAAGGACGCATCAAGTGGACTTCTTGGAAACGCCCCGTTCAACTAAACCGATTGAAACTCGTGAGGTATACCACTTAACCAAAGGTTTTAAATTGACCTAGCGGATCCGTTCGGGAATTCTAGGACCTAGGCGTTTAAAGTTTTTTTAATTTACAATTTTTCATGCTTCCGCTGCCTTAGGCGCCCTGTGAATTCCCAACAGTTAGGAAATTCGATTTGCAGTCACCAAAAATTAGGGTTTGTGAGAGAAGGAAAGACAAGAAGGAGTTCTTGTGGGGAATTCTCCATTGCGCCACTTTTGGATTTTGAATCAAGAAGGAGTTCTTGAGTTCAAAAACACTGTAGATTGGTCCCTGGTTCTTTTGGAGAAAAGAACGGAAGGCTAGCACCTTGGTGCCCGAGAAACTGTTCGTGTGGATTACTGGCAGAGGGAGAACGCTGAGAGTGGGCTCCTTGCACACGCCTTGTACAACCAGCCGATTGAAACTCGTGAGGTATACCACGATCTTAAAAGTTTTAAATTCTACTAGCGGATCCGTTCGGGAATTTTAGGACCTGGCGTGTTTTATTTTTAATTTTATATTTGCTTCCGCTGCATTAAGCGCCTAGAATTCCCAACATATATGAGGCGCCAACCTCCTCCTATTTATCCCAATATTAGTGAATTTAATAAATCAATAATTTCCTAACTCTTAGGAACCTTATCCAATTTATATTTCCTAATATTATAAATAGGAATATAATTGCAAATAGACTAATCCAATTATCCATTTAACAATTAACATATATATATATATTTAAATTTTTCCCACAAATCTAAATATCATATATTGTAGATATTTATTTAAGACAAGACTTCATGTCCCAACACAATCAATATGTCTTAAACGGTGTCACTAATGTGACCCACGAATTAATCCTAATTCGTGTCCTAGTTTGGCATCTGGTTCCTGCTCGTGTCTGACCCAGCAGGCCCCACGTAAAGTTGGCAGCAAGTCATCCCCATGACTTACAAGTCGAGAGCGGACTCTAGCAAGCCATCACGACTACCCAAAATACGTGAGTTATCGTTTAACCCCAAAACGACTTAACCTTAGTACCACCTTGTTCCGATCCCTTTTTGTCCTACGATATTTTGGTCATGGATTAGGCACGGGAAAGTCATCCATAATCCAAACCTCAACTTTCTCGATTCCTTGAGTAAGTCCCAATTACCAGTGTGGCCACACATTCCTTGGACAAACTCATTGAGGGGCCCAGTTAAATATCTCCCATCTCCATGAGGGACAAAATTCCATCTAGGTCAACCACATTCCTCAGTATGACAATCAACCAAACCCGTACTTAGCCCTTATGGCTACCCTGTTACGAGTAACGTTAGACTAAGCCAAAGTTTGACAACTGCAACGCCAGAACAATCAAGACCTCAGGTCTAAGGGCATCGTGACAGGTGTACAGGAGAGACCAGCTAATGACTGAAACCCATGCAGAACTCTCCGGGTCAGTCCAGAAATTTGTAACTCCTTACATAATTGCACCATGACTCTCGTCCCAGCATTTAGTGCATGCATCTCTATGCACCGAGGTCAGGCTGGTCTTAGTTCATTTCAAGTTCCCACTTGAATGAGCGACCAAGGACAGTTTAGATTAATTATCTCATAAGTAATCACGGACTGTTATCATAGTAAACATGCTAATAATATGATAACCATTAATTTATCTCCATAAATTAATTAATTAATATGTTCCAAACATATTTATAAAATGATTGGCCCTAGGGCACAATCTCCATCAAACTCCCACTTGCACTAGGTACAATCATTAATCAAACTGTTCCTACTCCTAGGAACATCCATTAATGTGTGTAATTCCCATTTGACGTTACATGATACTCATGTAAGACCTGTGCTGGGGTTTCGTAAGAGGACTGGCAAAATATCATCGACTGCTACTTTTCATATCTTGATATCACCATCTCCAGGTGATCATATCTGAGTATATCAGTGTCGGAACGTCAGTGGGGAACCCTTCCCGTTTTGGTGACTTCCTGTCTCTACAGGGTGACCACCAAGCATACTTCAGAAACTAGTTTTTACAGTCTGCGTCTCCACGCGACTAACCCATTCTTGTAGAATCAGTTATCGTGCTCCGCTTGGAACCATTCCAACTCACGATATTTACTGTTCAGGGAATACATATTTCAGTACTGCGATCAATCTTGGTTGGCTTGAATAATGGGCACCTGTGTAACCCCTTACACATTAATTCTTCCATAGACCAAGAATTCGTCCTCAGTGCTTCTCAAGTACTCAAGGACCTTAATGACAGCTTTCCAGTGAACCTCAACAGGGTCACAGCTCATCATAATTAGGGCAAACGACATATTGGGTCTAGTACATCATGATGGATCCTACTGCCGAAGCGTAAGGGATGCCACTCATGCGTCCTTGCTCATCATGTGTCTCAGGAAACACTTATTCTTGTCAAGGACCAATCCCTGATTCATCGGTATGAATCCCTTCTTGAAATCTCACATACTGAACCCCTTCAGTATCTTATCGAAGAATGTACTCTTGACTCAATTCAAGAAGCCCCTTGAGAACTATCTCCATAGATCTCAGCTTCTTTTATATCCTTAATTTAAAGTGATTTATTTATCTAAGATTCTCTATCTTCAAGATAGTAATATTACTTCCAATTAGCCATATGTCAGTGACATATAGCACCAAGACTGCAATTGTGCTCCCACTAACCTTCTTGTAAACACAGGACCTATCAGGGTTTTTGTAAGAAGCCAATCTCCTTTGGCGCCTTCATCAAAACAATGATAAAAGCTTCTTGATAGGTGGCGGGCTCACCACGCTCCTAGAGCAACACATCCCTGCTCTCAATAACCAAAGATCCCCATCTTTGAGATTGAGAACGTGTTCTATCAGAACTTCGTTGTCCTCTGTGTTGGAGATTGTGCCCTAGGGCCAATCATTTTATAAATATGTTGTGAACATATTGATTAATTTATGGAGATAAATTAATGGTTATCATATTATTAGCATGTTTACTATGATAACAGTCCGTGATTAATTATGAGATAATTAATCTAAACTGTCCCTGGTCGCTCATTCAAGTGGGAACTTGAAATGAACTAAGACCAGCATGACCTCGGTACGTAGAGATGCATGCACTAGATGCTGGTACGAGAGTCATGGTGCAATTACGTAAGGGGTTACGAGTTGCTGGACAGACCCGGAGAGTCC